>JARVZY010006330.1:0-26708 GCA_030686995.1 Artemisia argyi
AAAATGAAAAAAATTAAAAAAATTGAAAAATGAAAAAAAATTGGAAATTTTGAAAATTTTGAGGAAAAATGAATGAAAATGTCATGAAAAAGCACAAAAAAATGAGAAAAGGTTGAAAAAGTTGTGCAAAAATATAATAAAGTTTGAATAAGTGTTTTGACACCTTGTTGACTTTCTTACTGGCGAGAGTAGGAATAAATATTTTGACTTGACCGGGCGTGTTGAGCCCTAGCTTGTTCCCTTAACCAATGATAATCACATAAGCTTGTGCTAGTCTTATACACAAGGAGCTATAAAATGCAAATTCTTTCTTAAGAATATGCAAGTTCCCGTACTTGACTTTATACATGCACAGCTTAAAAGCTTTCGCTAGTCTTTTACATAAGGAGCTAGAAAACGCGAATTCTTCTTTTAGAATTTGCAAGTTTCCGTGTCTGAATTTATATATGCGTGGCTGATTATCGGCTAAGTATTCGCTGGTTTCATTACTTGGAATCTTAAATTGCGAAGAGCGAGAAATGATAGAGTTTATTTAGAAGTTAGATGCTAAACGTGGAGTAGTTGGTTCTCTTTAGAGCTAATGAGAGGTACTTGTGGCTTTTTACTCCCATAAAATACGTCACCAATATATAATAGATGTTCTAGGTTAATTAGTGGTATTTAGGTTTGGATAATATTTAGTTTTTTATTTTCTTAAGAGAATCTTTGCTTTAGAAGTTTGGTACATATCAAGGAACATAAAAAATAAGAGCAAAAATGAAAAATCAAAAGTCAAAAGTTGATTATGTATGTGGTTTTAGAGCTACCCGATAAGTTTCCATTGATGTTATGAGAAAAGTAAAGAAAGAAAAAAGTGAAAAATATGAGAAAAGTATGAGAAAAATGAAAAATGAAAAAAGTGAAAGTTGAAAGTTATGATGAATAAGAGTTTGAATGTAAATAAGTTGTTGGCGCGTGAGGTGCATGTGAATGATTCTGAATTGGACAGATGAGGTGCACGTGTAGTACTCCGCAACATATATATGATATTGTATGTACCCAAAATTCCTTGATGTGGACCGAATTTTTATTGCAGTGGTTCTTGAGAGAAAATGAAAAACTACTTATCGTTTAAACTTGGTATCACTATCGGACTGAAAAGTATTAAAACGAAAAAATATGAAGCAATTCATTTCTCAACAAAAATAAAATATTGAGATACAAAAACTTAGGACATGGGAGTAACAAGTTTCCACAAGTAACTATTATGAGTAGTGTTAGCATCTAACTTGTAGATAAGCTGTGATCTCGTTTGTACGCTTAGTTTGGGAGCTTGTGAAAAATCAAGGATGATGATTTTTATCCGTATGGTCACTTTTCTATGAGAACTGTTGCCACTCGTCGACCCTAAAAATTATTGCATAATAATGAAAGTTCAACAAACCGTCACAAGTATGAAGTATGAAAAGTACAAAAATCGAAGTGAAAGTAGAATAAAGGGGAAAAAAATTGGAAAACGGAGTGTTTGCGGGAATAAATGATTTTTTAACTTCTTTTGAACCTCCTTGCTACTTTACAAAGTCAGTAGGAAGAGTTATGAAATTATTTATCCCAAAAGCGTGAATTGATCACATTGCGTGAGGACACGACAATACCTTAGTCTGGGGTATTTTGGTGAGTGCTTATTCACTCACCTTTTCTGAGCTAAATTAGGACTTAATAATCCAAAAACTAACCTTAAAAGCCAAAGAAAACATGTTTTTGTGATTGTGAATGTGCAGGTATGGATATATCGTAAAAAGACGAAAAACAAACAAAAACCCGGCAAAAACGAGCACGAGAGTAGAACGAGTCAGAAAGTCAAGCTGGAAATCAAGTTGAGCTTTGAAAAGTCAAAAGAGATCCCCTAGAGTTTGAAGATTTGAAAGATTCATCCTTTTTGAGAAAGTTTGAGGAAATGTCAGAAATAGTCCCTGCACTTTGGAAGTTGTCATATTTAGTCCCTCAAAGTTTTATTTGGAGAAAAAGTCAACTCAACCTTCAAGTATCCAAAGTTGGCAATTTAAACCCTTGGAGATTAGTTTTGAGCTTTGACAGAAAAGGTCCTTAAAGTTTTATAAACTACACAATTGGTCCTTGATATTATTAGATGTAATAATAAACACAAGCCTGGTCCAAATCAATATTTTCTAAAGTCCAAAACCTCAAACACCAAAAGCCCAATCCAACTCTAAAATTACCCGAGCCCAACATCCAATCCATTGGTCAAACTAATATCACGGGTCAAAGGTCAAAGGAGGTCAAACAAGTGTTAATAAAATATTACCCCGCGTCCCTTTTCCCCAATTTCCATTTACCCAGTTCATATGAACCCTAGAATTGACCGTACATTAAATTGACCGCAATTAAGGGCATGATAGTCAAATCAAGGGTGTTCTAAAAGCTCAGTATGATGTCTGATGGTGTCAGAGTCGCAAAAGAAGCACAAATATGACATGTGGCAGTACCTTATTGGTGGAGACGCGTCATAAAAGCAATCCAAGGGTTAATATCATTTGGCAATCATTGGGATATGATCAGAGGGTTGATATGCATTGAGAGAAAGCACAAACGCACAAGGATCGCAAGCGTGGCATAAGACCCCCTATACTCTCACTTCTCCTATAAATAGAAGGCATTTGTAGCTGATTAGGGTGTGTAGTCTTAGTGTAGCGAAGCTCTGCAGGATTTTACTCTCATTTGTATTTAGATTAGTGAATGTAATGTTAGTTTTAATGTTTTAATAAAATTTCAGTTTTTTCATCTATCTCTTTTATTAAGTCTCTGATTTAATTCTTTTAGTTTAGCTTATATCAGTTAACTTTTCAGCTTATATCTCAGTTTTAATATAATTTTATAAATACTATTTTCAATTCAATTTCTATCAATTACAGAAAATTCATAAAAATAAGAAAAATAAAAAAAATAAATAAAGAATGTTTTCAAATTAGTAGCTAAGCTTTCAAATAAGTTCATTTGGTTTTATACAGTCTAAATAAGCTCTTACACTTTAGTTGGAACTGTTTTAATTTCAATGTCATAATTGTTCCAAGTTGGTCAACAAAAGTCAACTGCAAGTGTACTATTGATTTCTGAGGTGGTTTGGATAAGTTGGGATAGATTTGGAAGATCCCTACCTATCCTAGAGATAGGCAAGCAAAGTGAGCCCCCTCTGTTCATGCTGAGGGGGATTGTGTGGTAAAATCTGATTTGTACTCTCTTATTCACATTGCATCTGTTTTGATTCTGAATTTTTATTAATTGTAGTTTTTATATTTGATATTGTTGTTGTTATAGTTGTAGTTGTTGATATTGTTGAGCTTAATTGATTTCTGTTTGATCAGTTTGAATTGCATCTGTGTTAGTTTAGTTTATTTGAGGAGCTGTATTGGTTTGGATCTGTCATATTGCATATCTGTTGGAATTAGTGATATTTGGTGGTGTAATTAGTTTAATATAGTGATTTTAAAGTTGCTTGATCCTGTGGAATAGAGATTTGTGGAGAGAATCTAGGAGTTGTAGTATTACTGTCACAATAAGAGAGTATTTGGATCTAATTGCTGTTGTGGTTGTTTGTAATTAGACTAGTGATTTTATTGCACATATAGGTCTAACTTGAATAAAAGTAGAGTAATATAGCTTAAAATCAGTAGGAAGATTCATAAATAGTCAACCTAGCTTAATCATTTCTTATCTGTTAGTAGATTTGGAATTCAGTTAGTAAATTAGTGATTATAGTTGCAAAATAGTTTTAGTTAGCTTAATTCAATTGTAATCTAGCTTATTAACATTAGTATAAGTAGATTTGGTCATCTGAATTTGGAATTAGTCAAAATAAAATAGTTTCATTAAGTCAACTGTTGCATTGGTTTGAAGTTCATAAGCTGCTGAACTAAGGATCATTTAGGTTAGTAATTTGATGTTTCTGATAGGGCTTTCAGTTCTTTTATTGTCTCAGTATGCTAGTAGATCTTTTGCCCCCTTAATCTCTTTCTTACTAGCTTTTTAAGACTACTAATAAGCTGTTGATACTTAGGTGCATTGTACTAGTATCTGTTTTGCATATGAGGTCTGCTAGTGTTTAATTGTTCTTGAACCTGAGCAATATTTGAGTTTTCTGAGTTCTTTTGAAGTTGTATACGTGTTGTTGATGATCATTTGCTTATTGCTTAAATCTGATTGTGACTGAGCTTATTAAGTGCCTTATTACACTGCTTATTTCATTGCTTAAGTGTTTCTGTGTAATCTCTGTTCATCATTGAGCAACTTTTGAGCTTATTAGGGTGTACCACAACTGAGTTTCAAGTTTCAATAAGATTTGATCACAAGTGCTTAAAAATAAGCACTTGTGATAAGCAGTTTGCTTGGGAAAAGCACTTAATCAACTTATTTTTGTTTTAAATTTTTTCTCAAAGTTCATTTTTCTTAATTTTTCTTTGATTCTAATCATTTTTATATACTTTTAAATAAACAAAAATCAATAAAAATTCAGAAAAAGCTATAAAAAATCCAAAAATATTTTATGAAATTCTTTTATAATATTTTAGATTTTTCAGATTTTATTTTACAAAAATCAAAATAAATTCATTTAATTCATTTAAAAATACAAAAATCGAAATAAGTTTCATAGAAAATAAAAAAAAAAAAAAGTAAAAAAAAATAATTTTCTTTTTCTGGAAATTCATTTTATTAGAATAAGATTTTTAGAAAATTGTTTCACGTTTGTATGATAATTTTTCAATTAAAGTTACGTTTTAAATAAACGCGTTTGCATTTCCGTTTTTACATTTTTAACTTTAGTGCATACCTAGCTTTTACTATTTGCATAGTTTGTGTTTGATTGTTATAACTTGAATTACTTGATCACTATTTTCACATTCACCACTTTTCAATACACGGTTTGCACGAATCAATATTCTTTGATTCCATTCACCTTCGTACGGATACGACTCGGGTGATCCGTATTTTGTGCGGATCATTTCGATACTATACTACTATATTATATGATTGATTTTGACACAATCAATGCTATTTGACATACTATTTTGAATACTGTCTAGGACGGTCAACATTGGTTTCACTATTTTAAAAACGTATTGTATTGATGTACTAATTTCAGAACTATTCTGGATACACTATTGTAAGTACATTATTTTGAAATACACTATTTTGGACATATCATTTTGAAAATACTATTTTGGAATACTTTCGAAAGCTATTTTGAAAACAAAATTACTCTGATATTGCCCTAGGCCATTATGTCATATGACTCGCTTCTCCTGACCCCTTAATTTTTTTTAGAAAGCTTGAATACACCGCATCATAAACCTATGAGTTGGACGATATCCCTAGTAGCATTAGGAAGTAACCTGTCAATCGAAATAGATACCTTAATGTTTTAAGTCATACGAATTGGACCTTGAAGATTGTAAATGAGATAATAGTACTCATGAGGAAACATTAACATTAAGTTTGTAAGTATAATTCGGTTAGTCAGGATTTGTACAAACAATGGATCACTAACCATGATAGAGGTTTGCCCTAGTGTTCGTATTCCGTAGCTGCTAGTGATTTAGATAGTTCAAATTCGGTTAGTCAGGATTTGTACAAACAATGGATCATTAACCATTTACCCCGAAGATTCATTAACTATTTCACACTTTTACACTTTAACCATGGATCCGCATTATTTACCTTTTTACCCCTACTCTATTATACTCATTTTTATTTAGTTAAGGGAGCGTCATAAAATATCTGAAACCACTACAAGAAAAGTGGCTTTTTAGTACCCCCATAAGCGTCCTAAAATGGTACTTTTTAGGACCTTTCATTTAATAGGACCAAGGATGAAAGCGTTTCATGTAAGGCGGTTGTAATAGGTCCAAAGCGTCCTAAGCCTTATGAAACCAATTTTATGGTCGTATTATATGTCTATGAACAACACAAATAGCGTCCTAATAAAACCATATTAGGACACTTTTACATTGTTTTAACATGTGATTACCTACTTTTAATCTTTTGAAACACATAAAAACGTCCTTAATATGATGTAACATCATAGCTATTTTAGTAACCAAGAAAAGGGTCCTAATAACTCAAATAAGATTATGATACCAATTTTATGGTCGCATTTTACATCTATAAACAACTCAAATAACGTCCTAATAAAAACATATTAGGACACTTTTCCAATGTTCTAACATGTGGTAACCTACTTTTAATCTTTTGATACACATACAAGCGTCCTTTAATGTTAATTCTTAGGACAGTTATCATATACCATTATAGTTACTTTAACACCAAGAAAAGGGTCCTAATATCCCAAATACGATTATGAAACCAAATTTATGGTCGCATAATATGTATATGAACAACCAAATAACGTCCTAATAACAACATATTAGGACACTTTTACAATGTTGTAAAACCTTTTAATCTTTTGACACACATACAAGCGTACTTAAAAGATAATTGTTAGGACGCTTATCATATAACATTATAGCTAATTTAGCACCAAGAAAAGGGTTCTAATATCTCAAAGAAGATTATGAGACCAAATTTTTGGTCGTATAAAATGTCTATTTACAACCTAAATAACGTCCTAATAACAACATATTAGGACACTTTTACAATGTTAAGTTAATTGTTAGGACGGTTAATAAGTTTAATAGGACAATTTCAAAGTCCTGACAAGTCATATGATAGGACGCTATTTTCACCATGCACACTGTATTATTACGATATGAATAAAACATCAACTAAATATTAAATGAATAAAACGAAATTGTATTTCAAATTACCAATTGTCATAACAAAAGCACTAAACATAAATAAGATAGACAGAATCTAACATAAAGTCTGTTAACATTAAACAATACATTAACGCAACAAGAAGCTTAATCCATGGTCATCATGCATCATCTCTCTCAATCTTCACGGAACACCTACAAATAAACACCCATGTATAAGCATTAAGGTCCATGTTAGTAAAATTATTGGTATCACAAGATTAACAAAGACATACCGAGATAAAGGGACAAGGCCATGCTATGGTTGCACCAACACAGTCTTCAATTGTGGAAAATAACCCATAGGGTCTCACCAAAATTTCATCTCTTTTTGTTGGTACTTGAACGTTTACGTCACACCATCCTCGTCCAATCTCTGTACCACCAACTATATCATTTGGGTTCAAGCTCCTCACCCTTCCTTTTGCTACAGTCTCGGTTGAGTTTAGAATGCTTTTAAGGACAACTTCATCCCCGACCTAGATTTCAGTTTTCAACAAACATTTATCAATTTATAGTCAACACACATGTATTAGGTTAAACAGATGTAATACTGCAGGTATGGAGGCTTGAATTTGGGTAGTCAACACTGATCAGTCAGTGTATGATGGGTGGAATTAGACAAACAAAAAGCTATCTGCAGACCTATCTAATAAGCTTAAAAGTTTGAAATAAACCCTGAACTTTATAGATGAGCTTATTGGCTTTCAAAAAAACCAATAAGCTCACTGTGTGGCCCACTAATGAAGAAGCTAAGGCACATGGATAGTTGGTGTTTTGAGCTGATGCCCTGCAGGCCACTTTGAACTATCACCTAAGCCAGAGAAAAAATCATAAAAATAAGCTAACTGTGGGATTCAAAAGCTTAGATGGGGAATTTCAACATGTAAAAATCTCAAGATTTGAATCTCAACACAAAATTCACAAAAATTCTCCCAAGATCTGAGTTTCTGACTAACATACCATTTTGACTTTTTGATTTTGAACTTAAACTTTGACTTTAATGAAACTTGTTTGATCCGTATGCACTAATTATGATTATTTAAGCTATGATAACACTAATTTAAGATACATGAACAAGATTTAGACCAAGTGGGTGAGATTTGATCCTCACAGGTCCCAACAGTGGACTGTGAGAGTAAAGGTAATTTGATTTTGACTTTCTGTAGTTCAAACATTGGTTTTATAGTTTTACTATTTCTAATATCACCTAAGAGGTCAGAGTGTGCAGATAAATAAGTGAAAAGGCAACTACCACAGTTGAAACAACACATAACCAAACACCCCTTAATAACTGAGTTAACAAATTTAAAAGGCAAATGAGCAATGTAAATCATAATACTGATACATAAGCTTGTAGCCTAGGTTCATTAGCTATCAAAGATAAAATAAGCTATAACAACTAGAAAGGAACATACCCGTAAGCGTGGAGGTTCAGTGGTTACAACAAGAGAATGTTGTCATGTAAGAGGTGGAACAATGGAACTATCCGTCGACCCATTCTTCTCTGATAACTGGGCTCGTAACTTTTCATTTTCACTAGTAAGTTCTCCACATCTAGACTTCAATTCGTTGTTTTCTCTATGACATGCTGAACGACTTGGTATTACACCCCAAACTGCAGAAGAACGAACACCTAGACCATACATGCCTGCATCACCATTTCGATCTTTACCCATAACTGTAGAAAAAATATCATCTGGTCCAGGATTATCAATCGAACCCTCGGGCAGATTATCACTAAGTCGTTTCATTTCATCCTGCATTTTATATAAACATGAACAACATATAGGAAAAGCATGTATTATGAAAAAAAAAATATTGTGTTTAACTTCTGCCATAAATACACTTTTGCAAACATAAAAGCATATTACTTACAATCGCATTTGCAGTGTCATCATTTTTGGTATTTCCATCTTTGGCGAAGCATGCACTAAAAAGATCCAATCGAGTTGGATCTCGTCCCAAAGATGTCTGTATGAATAAAAAGAAAATCAATATTAAAAGTGGATATAGACAGGATACATTAACAATTCCACTTTATACATACACTTACCTTTAACTCTTCCCTTTTGCGAGCATAACTTTTTTTACCGGTTCTTTGGATCATCTTTTTTTTTGCCCGATTCGCCTTGTTTTTCTCACTTAAACTCTGCAGCAGGAAATTAAAATATCATAATGTGAAATTAAGTAATGTTATTTAAAGTGGAAGAGAATTTCACACCTTGGTGTTTTCTTTATTCCAATACTTCACAAGCTTCTTCCATTGTTTTTTTTGCACTTGCTTTGGCCTAGATTTTATTTGTTGCTTAACTGACAAAGACGGATCATGGTAGAGTTCCTTAACTCTTGCCCTCCAGTTCTTCACCTTCCGCCCAAATGATTGCAATATCCATTTTTCTCCAGCTTCCGGAATATCAAATTTTGTCTAAAAAATGTAATAGCTCACATTAGAAAACAAATACTTTATTCATTAACATACAAATTTAACATTGTGTACCTTTAAGAGTTGAAGCAAAGCTTTTTTTTTTCGACGTCAACTTTATTCCATGGTTTATAAATCGGACAATACTTTCCACTCCTTGAAAGGGTTCCCATGAAATGAGTCAGATGACTACTTTTGTCGTTAATAGGTTGTCCGTGTTCATTAACTAAAATAGGAATTCTATCCCCTTTTTCTTGGGCCCAAACTTTTGCCATACGTGTTGGTCCTCTCTTTCTTTTGCTTACAATCCGAACTACAAAAAGTGAAAATGATTTACAATAGATACGTATACATTTAAAATACTAAATAATTTGAAATGGAGGCAATATCTTAGCGTTGTTTTTTGTCTTGTTTTAATTTAACTTTATTATATATTCTACTTATATGACACAATATATGATATATGATTTTTAAAACAATGCAATCAAGTAGACCATGTTAACCTGTTTCATTTCCAGCTTGTGTAACTACATGGTTTTCTTCATTTTCAGAATGCTTAGCTTGAATCTCTTCTCCGACTAGATCATCGCCGTCATTTGTTAAATCGTTCACATTCTCCAAATCATCCTCATTCTCCGAATCATCCATGTATTTATCTACATCATCTTCTGAAGTAGCTTGTTGTTCAATATCTTCATTCATAGGTATGTCTTCAATATCATCATTTTCAACATCATAAAGGTCTTCATTGTTATCTATATTAAAATAAATAAATAAATAAATAAAAATAATAAAAAAAACAAGTAACCACCGAAACCAGTTAACTGAATATACACTTAATAGTAATTTAATATCATATATATAGTATTTCAAGTTTATATATAGTTACCATCAGATCTCAAGTCACGCTCCCTGTGGTCATGATCGTTGTCAATTGCAACTAAGTTTCTCTCAGTTGCAGTTAATCTCCCTCTCTTGACAGAAGTTGGTTGATCATTTCTCGTTTGGACTTGATCGGACTCCTGTACCCTACTACGTATTGCCCTCCCTGTATCAATCTGTTGTCCCTTTTGCGATTGAGATTGTGAAGATGTTAGCCCACTGGAGACATTCGGAGCACTCATTCGTTTTTGTGCTAAATTTTTATATCTAGTCATGGACTGTGGAGCAATGTATTTTCGATGCTGTTTCATGCAAGTAGAATTGTTAAAAAACAAACATAAAGAAAATATAGTAGCCAAATTTATTATTCGTACCTTTTTGTTTGTTTGTGTAGCCGCTTCTTCTGGGTTATCTTCCTCAGCATTAAGATGAAAGTCTGAACCAGACATATAATCTGCATTTTTCTCACCGGTATCTGTTGGTTTCTTTTTCTTTTTCTTTGTGTTGTCACTCTCTACTAGACTTGTCAAAGACCTAGCAATATTTTTCACTCCCAAAGCTTGTAATTTCTGTTGGTTTTCTTGAATCCTTGTCCTTCTGCACATTTCATAATCATTCGTATTTCTCGTGGTGACTTGGCGTTGCATCTTTTTATTTTCCATTACTGTTGCATAAAACAAATAAAATTATTATGAGATTGCAAAGAACAATAGTCATTTGAGAACAACAAAACTGAAATCAAATCACTATCTGTTACATGTTACAGAATGAAATACATTATCTACAAACAAAAATATACGCAAATCCTTCAGTTACATGTCACAGAATGAAATACATTAGCTAGAAACTGATATCAAATCACTATCACTATCACTACCCAAATCCTTTGAACCATGGTTACACAGTTATACCAACATTCATTTTAAATAAACAGAGAGACTAAAATACAACTTGTACCATATCACAAATAAGCAGCACTTATGATCACATATGAGACTCATCACAAGAGGTCAACCAAACACATACCCGAACCCACCATTTCACACACTTAAGACTCATTACAAAGGTTAAACAAACACTAACAATGTATAACAATAACAGTGTATAACAATTATAATACCAATAATAATAAGAATAACAATGTATTCCCCTCGGGTCTTTGAGTGTGCTCAGGTTTCTTTTGATGCGGCACTTCGTTCTTCCTTGGAGCGTATTGTCACTGCTTCTGGACCTGGTTTTGGTGATTGGCAATGGAGACTTGCTACCCTCCCCTTTGCTTTTGGGGGGCTTGGTGTTTATTCTGCAGGTGATGTCTTGAAATATGCTTTTCTTGCTTCTAGACTTCAATCTGCTAGCCTACAGACTAAGCTTCTCCATGGTTCTGGTATTGTAACTGATGGTCCCGCCTTTGATGATGCTTTATGTACTTTTAATATGGAGATGGATATTGACCTTTTGAGTACCCCAAGTGAGGTCGCTGCCCCCAAACTCATGAAGAAATTGGCAGATATATACTTTGTTCGGGTTACTCAGACTGTCGAATCTACCTTCCATCTATCTCCTCGACAGATGGCGTTATGGAGCTCACTAAAGGAGGATCATACTTCAGATTGGCTTAGGGTGGCTCCAATATCTGGATTGGGACAAACTATGAATGCCCGGACATACCGTTGTGTATTGTGTTATCGGATGGGTGTTCCTCTTTTCACTGTTCAGGTACCGTGTTCGGCTTGTTCTCGGGTTTTTACTGGAGATATTTATGGAGATCATGCGGTTTCTTGTGCTGGTATTGTTGGCATTAAACATCGGCATAATATTGTGCGTGATGTTCTTGTTGATATATGCTCTCGGTCCGGAATTTCTGCTCGTAAGGAGGTGGATATTGGGCTTTATGGTGACAGGGACAGATCTTTACGCCCAGCTGATATTTTACTTTATTCTTGGGATGGTGGGCTTGATGTTTGTGTTGATCTTACGGGGTCATCACCTTTGACACAATCTGGTATGATTGATTTTATGCCAGGTCGTGCGGTTATTGAAGCTGCACAACGTAAACGTGTCAAGTATGAGGCCAAATGTGTGGATATCGGATATGGGTTCCTCCCCTTCTCTTTCTCTTCTTTTGGAGAACTTGAGAAAGATGCAGTTACTCTTCTAAAGCGTATTCAACGTTTCTCTACGACTCAAGACATTGGGGCGCGGGCTGCCGTTCATATTTTTAATAGGATTGGATTCGCTATTGCTAGAGGTGTGGGGGCCCAGTTAGTTTCTCGGCTCCCCACCAATTTCTTGTAAAAATCCTATTTCTTGTTAATAAAAGTGTTGGTTAATAATAAAAAAAAATAATAATAAATAATAATAATAATAATAATAATAATAATAATAATAATAATAATAATAATAATAATAATAATAATAATAATAATAATAATAATAATAATAATAATAATAATAACAATAATAATAATAATAATAATAATAATAATAATAACAACAACAAAGGTTTCCATTACCTGTTGAGTCAGATCTTCATTCAAAAGTGAAAACCCACAATCCTTGTTTTGCTGCCCACATACAACCCTAAACCAAAATTGAGTGTTTAACCGTCTGTGAAAAACGATTTCCATTAATAAAATCGAATCAAATACTTGATTTCCGAAAAGATATGCTTGATTTTCGCAGCGCCAAAAGTTATTTATGAATCTGAATTTTTCCCCAAAAATTTTAAGCGGGTTTATGTGAACGTGGGTGTGTAAGTTTTCCCCAAATTTTTAGATTATACGGAGTAATTAGATTTATAATTAATTAACTAATAGTATATTTGTATTATATTATTGTATATATAATATATAATATATAGTATATGAAATGTATTATATTATTGTATATATAATATATAAGTATTTTATTGTATGTGAAACTAAAAATGAAGTAGATTTGGCATTCGTTTTTCCGACTTCCCGGGTCAAACAACAATATGAATGTGTTGAAGTAATCAGTATCTGTTGTATCTTACTGCCCGAAATGGAGCGGCTCCAGATAGTTCATTTGTTTTACTCGGGCGTTATTTAAAATGTTGCTATTTTCTTATAGACGGGATTTATCATAAGTGGTCTACGTTTGTTAAAGCGTATCCGCATACAGTTGACCCGAAAGATAAAGTGAGAAGCAGGACAGTAAACCACACAAGAGTCATATATGCCATTGGTGCAGCAATGACACGGACATGGAACCCTATGAATAATGAAATGACTCGGGTTTGAAACTGGGAGTCAGATATCATATCATAATCAGAGTGTCATATCAAAAGGTTCATAACCAATATGTTCATATCCAATGTTGTAAAAATTGCGAATCAGTAGTCGGGCAGTCGACCACCTTGTAGCTTGTAATCGGTCTGGGCGGGATGAATCGGTGATAGGGTATAATTTGATGTATAATTAAATTAATTAATACTACCTAGTATACAGTATATGAAAAGTATTGTATTATTGTATATATATATATATAATATATAGGTATAGGTATTTTATTGTATTTGAAACTAAAAAAAAAACTAGAGTATTACCCGGTCGTTGCTCGGGTTATCAACTAAGGGCCCGTTTGGTTGGTGGGTGTTGCTTTGGATTCGGGATTGATTTGGTAAAAACATAAAATTTATGAAATAATAACATTGAATAAGCTAATATGAATAACTCTCAACGGATGCGGTCATTCATTTATATTGTCAAGAGTTTTTACGTAAGCCGACTTCCCATGACGTCACATTCCGGGGATGGTTTGTAGCCTATATTGTACACATATTGAACGTAGGAATTGTCCTATGCATTTGAGAGGCCAATATACGCGAGGTGATCATAAAGTGCCGACTATTATGATTGAATGTATTGCTTTGCATGAAGTCAGAGACAGGACAGTAATCCACCACGAGCCCAGAAACATAACATATCATATCATATAACAGATAATCGGATGCATCCATACTCCCCTGCAGATAACATGGTGGCCAAACATATACTTGAGCTCATAACATGTAACATATAAGGGATGGTGTGGAACGTCACTCAAACACACTAGAGTCATATATGCCATTGGTGCATCAATGACCCGGACATGGAACCCCCATGACTAGTGAAATGGCTCGCGTATCAAACTGATAGTCAGATATCATATCTTAATCAGAGTGTCATATCAAAAGGTTCATATCCAAAATGTTCATAACAAATGGGTCATATCAAATGGTTCAGAAAAGCATATCAAAGTTTCATAATAAAAGTTTCATAGCAAAGATTCTTCATTAAGGTTCATAGTAAAAAGAATCATATGAAGATTCGTCATTAAGGTTCATCAAGGTCGACAACAGGGCAATATCACCGGTTCATATGACCCAAGTGTACTATCGGGTTGTTCGGTTAGTTTGGTTTCATTCAATTTGAAAATAATAATCATGAATATTTTAAAAATAATATTCAAATTATAACCATTTATAAATATGGGCGTGATCTTTTTGAAATTCACGGGTTGAAAAGGTTAAACGGGTTAAGGGTTGACACAGTAAACCCGTTTTTTATACAAAAGTTGCCACATTAAGAAAAAAAGCTTAAATGTGTTGTCAGGTCGACCCAATTAATTTATTCACAACCCGAACCTACCTTGATTAATAAATGGGTTAGATGGGTCGACCCAAACCCGACCCGAAATATATTTATACTCAACACCGACTTACTAGTTCCTCTCTTTTTACAAATGCTTCAAACTGAAACTGAATTGGTTAAACTTTGAGTCATCCCAATTAAAATAATAATCATCTATATTATGGGAACGCGTCATTTTTTCTCGACCTTTGATTTTCTGCAATCTCTTCAGTTCTCATCATTACGTGTTTTGATTATTTCGTCTCTCATTAATAGTCTTAATTTTTTCAGTTCATGCATCTACCCTTTATATATATGCTTGGTTTTATTTTTATTTTTTCAGTTCATCCATATACTTTTTTCCGATCATAACTTTTTCACTACTAACCCTAATTGAAAATGTCTGAAAAGCCGTACTTGGATGAACTGAAACAACTTTCTGGGTCCAAAAAGATTCATGATTGTTTTATTTTTCTGAATATTCAGGAGATACCTACCAATGAGGTCAACATGAGGAATGTTGCGGCCGTCAGAGACGACATGAGAATGCAAGTGGATAAGAGGACAGAAAGAATGATGGAGGTGTTTCGGTTAAATACTGATGAAGAAATGGCAGCAGAGGATGTTTATGATTCTATGCATGAAATCCAGCTAATTGAGAGGCGTTTGGTTGAATCCCTTGCTAGTGTGGTTGCTGACTTTCAGAGGTTGATCTCGTTGAAGAAGGAGACCATTGAGATTCTGGAGAAGTATGAGCATGAATGAAGGTAGTAGTTGGGTTTTTTTGTGGTTTTTGTGTGTGATGGTGTCATGTTGTTGGGTTATTTTGATGAAAAGTTGTTATGTATTTATGTTCATGGTGATGGTTTGTGAACAATGTTTTATGAACAATGGTTTCTGGGTACTTATGATGGTTATTATTTTAATAGTATGTGGATATTTATGTTTAATGGCCGGTTGTTTTGTTATGTGCTTTGATTATAATCTGTATGTGCTTGTTAGTTGTTATTGTTAAATGTTGGTTGCTTTTGTTTATATGTGTTTAATTTAGCCTAGTTGAAGGTTATGTATCAGTATTATGATTTAGATTGATCATTTGCCTTTTAAATTTGTTAAATTAGTGGAGTATTAAAGAATCTGTGTTTTAAAGTAGTGTTTGGTTAGGTCTGTGTAGTGAGTATTAGTTGAACTCAGTGACTAAGGCCTGTTCATACAACTTTCTTAACAGCTAATAAGTCAGAAACAAACAAGGTTTTAGTGGATAGAACCTTTAAAGTCAAAAATCACCAAGATATTGGCCTAAAATTTGTCTGTGTGGAAATTAGTGTGGCATAAGCTTCAAATCATCTCACAATTAGTTGTTCTAGCATAAATTAGTCTTAATATAGCTTAAGTCACATTAATCAATCAGTAAATTCGGATCAAATCTCACAAAAGTCAACCTAAGTTCATAATTTCAAAAAGTCAAAAACATTGTTGTTTCAGAAATCCAAAAATAGGGAGATTTATTTAGATTTTTTTATTTGGATTGGGAACCTGAGCTTTTCACAAATCATAGTCCCTCAGCTCATCTTTAAAAATCTGTGTCCAGCTTGTTTTTAGGATTTTTATTGTAGCTTGTGCAAGTGCTTCTTTAAGCTTGCAGGGCAAGTACTTGTCCTGTGCACAGGAAATTGACCATTTTCAATAGACCATAGATTGTTCAATAGTCGGCCCCATAGTGTGATTATTGGCTTTTTGGAAAGCCAATCAGCTGATCTTTGTAGTTCATAGCTTATTTTGCACTTTCTAGCTTATCTAATAGGGCTGCAAGTAGCTTTTAGTTTGTCCCATTTGACTGTGTACACTGGGTGGTCAGTGTGTACTTGGTTTTAAGCCAAAGTTCATAAGCTGTTATTTGGCTTATCTGTGAACCCCAGTACACAACCTTGGGCTTTTTAGGGAGTTTACAAGTTCAACTTATTGGATTAGTGCTTATTTTGGACTCTAGCCATTTTGCACTTAGATTATTTGACTCATACTTGTGACCTGTCTCAAAACATACACTGAGTGACTCAGAGTTTGCCGACAGGTTCCAAGCACCACCCAGTGCTTATTTGTGTCCTTTGCCTTGTTTCAAGTTGTTTATCATCTGTTTTTGCTCATTTGCTCATTTCATAGCTTTTTCAAAAGTGCATAAGTCCTAATAAGCTATTAAGTCAACTGTTAAGCACAAGGGGGTGCACATAGCTTATTAATAAGTCATTTCAAAAGTGGTTTCATAAAAGTTACTTATTTTTAGCTTTTTAGAAACCTCAATAATTCACCTTTTCATATCAAGTGTTGCTTTGGATCCCTTTGAACCCTAGTGGGACCCACAAGGGCTGCAAGGTTCTTGGTTTTGGCATGATTGGCATGTGATATATGGCCAAGTGCTTATTCTGGTCTAGATCTTATTCCGTTAGATTATCTGGTAGGTTTTAGGTTAAGGTAGGTACAACTCATGTACATACAGCTTATTTAGCTTATTGTAGCTTATTTGTAGCTTAATGCCTTTTATAAATCCATTTTGGCTTAACAAAAGCATCTGTAAAGCCAAAAAGCTCATAGAGAGCTTATTTTTGACTTTTGAAAAAAGTGTTTTAACAAAAGTTACTTATAATTAGTAATAAAAAAGTTTTGTAGAAAAATTGCAAAAAGTGGGGTTCGAACCTGGGACCTCAAGCATACATGCACAATACCACAACCCCCTTCCAATTGCTCTGGGGCACCAGTTCCGTTTGTTATTGCATAATCTATATACTTAATATAGTCCTTGTTCCTTTTAGCTTATTTTTGCAATTTAGCTTATTTAAATGCTTATCCGTACCATTTTCCCCCTCCTCATATTTTTCCTTGGTTCCTTGTAACTTGTAGCATTCCTAGTAATTTTCCCATAATTTTTACTCTTCAATAGGTAATTTTTAGAGTTAATTTTAATTAAATTAAAAAGCAAAAAATATATTAGTTTTACTGTTTAATTTTTATGCCAGATAATTTTTTATAATATTTTTACCTTTTATAAGTTTTCAAGCTTATGTAAAAATTACTTTTGCAATTTTGACTTTTAATTTCTAATTTTTATATTTAAATTAGTTTATCTAGCTTTGAAATAATAATTAGGCAATTCATTAAGAAATACCTTAAAAATAAATTGTAAAAGTATTTCTAATTTTAATATCCAAATCCACATCATTCCACCATCCAAAATTGCCAACAGGACTCACCATCATCATCAAGACCAGGTAATACCTCATAATTGAAACCCTAATCGTTTTTGCTAATTTTTTATGAAACAACATATGTGGTTAATTGAATTAGGCTCCCTTTCTTTTTGTTGAAATTATATGTGGTTTTCTGTGGTTAATTGAATTAGGTTTAAGATGGATACGAGTTGGATGTCTTTACCTAGATTTACCATTGAATATAAAAAAGGTCTTGACGACTTTCTTGATCATATATTCTATAATGAGGGTAAAAATGGACAGATTTCATGTCCATGTATTGATTGTGGTAATCAGATATGGGTAAACCGGACGGAGGCTACAACACATCTGGTATGTGTAGGGTTTATGAAAGGTTATACAATTCCACCTTTCAGTTCCAAATCAAGTGATGCTCCAATGTTGGATGCTGAAGATGACATGCAAGGGTTGCTGAATGATGCCTTCCATCGGTTTGGTGATGACACACTAACCGATGACATGGGAACACAAACTAAAAGTATGAGTATGCCAAACCTAAAGGCGAAAAAATTTTATAAAGTGTTGGGAGAGGCAAAGAAACCACTATATCCTGGGTGTAAGTTATCAGTTCTTTCTTTTATCATTAGACTATTTCATGGTAAGTGTGTTGGGAAATGTAGTGATAATGGTTTCAGCAAGATGCTAGATACAATGAGGGAAGCCTTCCCCGATGCTTCTATACCAAACTCATTGTATGAACTAAGGAAGATAATTCGAGAGTTGGGACTTAGTTATGATAAAATTGATGCATGTCCTAATGATTATATGCTGTACTGGAAAGAAAACATTAATAAAACAGAATGTGATATATGCCATACGTCAAGGTATAAAGCAAGTGAAGATGATTGTGTAGATGAGTCCACCACAGGTGATACACGTAAGAAGATTGGAGCAAAGGTGTTGCGTCATTTTCCGCTCATACCACGATTGCAAATGTTATTTATGTCATCTAAAACAGCCGCCTCCATGAGATGGGATGAAGAGAGTCGCACGAAAGATGGTTACTTGAGACATCCTGCAGATTCCCTGGCGTGGAAAGCATTTGATTTTAAGTATGATAAGTTTGCCAAAGAATCTCGTAATGTTAGGCTTGGTTTAGCGAGTGATGGGTTTAACCCTTTTGGAACAATGAGTATTTCTCATAGTACATGGCCTGTTGTTTTGACGCCATATAATCTACCTCCTTGGATGTGCATGCAGAAACCTTATTTCTTTCTAACGTTACTTATACCTGGCCCATCTGCTCCTGGGAATAATATAGATGTCTATATGGAACCGTTAGTTGCTGAGCTACAGGAGTTGTGGGATTGTAAAGGAGTAGACACTTGTGATGCATCAACAAAAAGTAACTTTCGGATGCGTGCTTGTTTGTTATGGATGATAATTGACTTTCCTGCTTATGCAAATTTATCCGGATGGAGCACCAAAGGTAAACTTGCATGTCCTAACTGCCATAAACATACAAAATCAACACGCTTGACTCATGGCAAAAAACAATGTTTTATGGGACATCGTCGATATTTGCCTACTGAACATGCTTTTAAAAGAGATACAACCTCTTTTGATGGCATAGAAGAACTAGACAGGCAACCCCGTGGCTTAAGAGGACAAGAAGTACTTGATGAGTTAGATGGTTTTGAAGTTAAATTTGGAAAACTTGTGAAGAGCAACCCAAATTTACCTTTTAATTGGAAGAAGAAAAGTATTTTTTTGAGTTACCGTACTGGAAAGATAACTTGCTACGCCATAATCTAGATGTAATGCATATTGAGAAGAATGTTTGTGACAATGTCCTTGGAACGCTAATGAATCTAGATGGGAAGACCAAGGATCATATAAAAGCACGCCTAGATTTACAAGAAATGGGCATTAGACCTGAACTTCATCCTATAGTTCAAGATAACAACAAAGTTTATTTGCCACCTGCTTGTTTCTCAATGGATAAAAAAGAGAAAGATATTTTTTGTCGTGTGCTTAAGAAGGTGAAAGTTCCAGATGGTTATGCAGCTAATATCTCAAGATGCGTAGAGTTAAAACCTCCAAAAATGTTTGGACTTAAAAGTCATGATTGCCATATTTTGATGCAGCAGTTGCTTCCCATTGCCTTGCGAAATGTGTTGCCTAAGCACGTGCGCTATACTGTGATGAAGCTATGTCGTTACAATAAACAATTATGCGTAAAGGCTCTTAATCCAAATGATTTGGTTCAAATGGAAACCGAGATTGGAAAAATACTTTGTGATTTAGAAAGGATTTTTCCACCATCATCCTTTGATGTCATGGTTCATCTTTCGGTTCATCTTGCTTCAGAGGCCAGATTAGGAGGGACAGTACATTACCGTTGTATGTATCCAATCGAGAGGTGCACATTACTATTTTAGTAAATACATTTATTAACAAATATTATTGAATCTAAAATTATTGGTTTTGATATCTCATGTATTTAGCTACATTAAAATCTTACGTGCGAAACAGGAATAACCCGGAGGGCTCCATTGCAGAAGGATATCTAGCTGAAGAGTGTGTGTCATTTTGTTCATTGTACTTATCCAGTGATGTTGAGACCGTACATAATAAGACAAGTCGAAATAATGATGACGATGGTTATGAGGATGTTTTACCTATCTTTTCTATGGCGGGTCGACCGATTGGTGCTACTAAGGTAGAAATGATGGAACTTGACATTTTGGCTAAAGCACATTCATATGTGTTGTTCAATTGTAGTGAAGTTGATGAATTTCGAACGTAAGTAATTATATTAGTTGTGAGTTTCATAAATTATATTATACAATTAATAGTTGTCGTTGTTATCTTCATTATCATCTGTTAACACTGCAGTGAACATCTGGCGTTGGTTCATCATCAAAATCGGAGAAAACGTAAGCGTGACATTCAACATTTACATAGTGAGACTTTTGAGTTGTGGTTTCAAGATCATGTAAGGCATATACACAGGTTTATTACTTTTGCAAAATAATTATAATGACATAGCATTTTCGACCTACTAATAACAAAACAATTAACACATCTTGCCTTATTTCAGGTTGAGGAGCTACATGCTAGAGGGGATCACAGAATCACAGAAAGTCTAAGGTGCTTGGCAAGTGGTCCATCTGAGTATGTGAAAAAATATAAGGGATTTATCATAAATGGTTTCCGATTTCACACAAAAGATGTAGAACATAATAGGAAAACACAGAATAGTGGGGTTAATCTTCAGGCCATGACAAACAGTTACTCGAGTGCTACAGATAACAATCCTATCGCGGGAGATGTAACTTACTACGGGGTTTTGAATGATATAATTGAGTTGGAGTATGGTATTGACAAGAAAGTAGTTTTGTTCGATTGTGATTGGATTTCGAATGGTTCAAGGAAAAAAGAAGATGACAACGGGTTTACTCTATTGAATTTTGAAGGATTGAAGGCTCATAACGAGCCTTTTATACTAGCTTCTCAAGCACATCAAGTATTTTACGTTGCAGATGGTGTTGACAAAGGATGGCAAGTTGTGATCAAGACAGCGCCCAGACATGTTTATGACATGGATGAACAAACAAGTCTTGATGACGTGGAAACACATTTGCAGGGTGACTCATTTATGTGTCCTCAACATGACGAAACAATGGATATTGAATTGGTTAGAGGTGGTTTTGATGGAACCGTTGTGGACAACAATGACTTAGTTATTGCCGATGAAGAAGATCCAGTTGAAGAAGCTTAATGATTTCAATTAGCTAAATAGTAATAGTCCCTGTTTTTATGTAAAATTAGTTGTTAAGAATCAATGACAATCCTCATTACTGTTTGTATTACTCTTTCTTATACATTTCTTATTTAAATTTAGGTAATTTTAACTTTTTAGCTTCTTGTTATTTATATTTTCACTTTGAGATCTCAAAACAACCCTGCTTAAGGGGTGTTTGGCTCAAATGGGTCAAACGGGTCAATATGGCTTATCACTGTTTGGCTCAAATGCCCATATTAAGAGCTTAATTTCTGCTTATTCACTGTTGTTTCTCTTCTGTTTTTTGTTTCCTTTAGTAGCTTGTACTACTGACTAGAGAATTCTTAGCTTAATTGGGATTCTAGATCTTATCTTGTTGCTTTAATTTGGTCTGCTAATCACCACATTAGGACTGAGATGCCCTGCACTCAGTCATTTTTGTTTTTGAATCAAGCCTAGTTTATTTTGTGAGTGCAATTCTGGCTTAGTATATTACAGCAATAATGCACCAAATTAACCATTATCATTGATAGATAAGGACACTACAAAGACAACTAACCCATACATAACTTCCAAAAGATTGAGACATATAACAATACAAAGACAGATAACACATTATCCTGATGGTTTTTTTACTCCAAATGTCTTCTATTTTATTGCATCCCAAGTAACATTGTTAGCAAGACCTAACACTTGTATCCTTTTACCAGGAACTTGTTCAACATTTTTGCCTTTTGACTTCTTGCCTTTTGACTTTTTGGCTTCTGACTTTGTTAATCCTTTGAATTTCCAATTAGGTGGAAAGTAACCAGCCCAAGATGATTTTGAGCTTAACTCATATTCACAGCTTGACATAGGTGATGATTTTGAGCTTCAAATGCTTATCACTTCTGCAACAAAATAATACTCATTTAGATCTTGAAATGCTAGGAACAAGGCATTCTAGTCTATATTCTAATACAAGCTAATACTATCAGAAACAATTGCATAGTAGTAACAGAGTATGACTATCATAACATGCTATTAACTACTCATTCTTTGCAACTTCAATTCCCATTTAGCTTCAACTTTTTTGATAACAACTGTAAATGCATCCATTACTATCTCAGCAAACATCAACAACTGTAAATGCATCCACACATATATCCCATAACAAGCATTTCATTAAACAAAAGGTCATTACATCAAACCTACATAACAAGCATTTCATTACACAATTTGTGACAACATAACAGCAATAACCAAACACAAAACAACAACAATTTTCTTAAAAAAAACCACACTAGACTTGCTTTCTTTCAACTCCAATTGCAGCAGAAACATTTCCTTCTCCATAGTTGATTTTTGAAACTCAATCTCCCTTTCCAAATCTCTTATTTTTCCATACTTGTCTTCTTTCAAACGTTTTTCCTTTTGAATCAAATTAAAAACCTCTTGTTTGTAATAGTCATTAGGCAACTCAGGATCTAGCGAGTAAAATGTCTTACATTTTGAACCCTATATGGTACAAACAACAAACATCACTAATATCAACGCATCCAAGAAAACGCATTATAATACTCAACGCATCCAAGAAAACTTACATTATAATACTCAACGCATCCAAGAAAACGCCTTAAAGGGAAATCAATTGTCCGCGAAGTCTGCCTAATTACTGGTTGATCATGTTCACAATGTGTTGGTGGTGGTGGCTGATTACTTCTATTTGAGGAGGAAGACATTTTATGTTTGTATTTATTTAGGGTTTATAATTGGGGAAAAATAATGAGGGAAGTATTATTATAATAAGGATGTAGTGGAAATCATACATGGCATAAAACTAATGTTTAAATAAAACTTTTGTGAATAAGCGTTTCATAAAACTGATCTTTTACGACTCAAATATCAAGTGTCCTATTATGGTGTATCAAGTTTTGATACCCAAGTATCAAGTGTCATACTAACTAATGTTTAAAAAAAACTTTTGTAAAAAAGCGTTCTAAAAACCTGATGTTTTATGACTCAAATAAAGAAGTGTTCTATTATGGTGTAGGATAATAAAACCACAACAAATAAGCGTACTATAAAGGTTAATGTTAAAAGACACAGGTGTCAAGGGTCCTGTTAATTTTTGTTCAAATAAAACTTTTGCAATTAAGCGTTCTATAAAACTGAATAAGCGTTATAAAAAGCGGATGTTTTACGACTCTAAAAAGATGTGCCATATTGTGGTGTATCATAAACAAACCATTATGAATAACCGTTCTATAAAGGTTAACGTTATAAGACGCTATTGTCAAGGGTCCTATTCACTTTTCTTATAAAAAAAACGTTTGCGAATAAGTGTTCCATAAAACCGATGTTTTATGACTCAAATATAAAGTGTCCTATGATGGTGTATCAATCTATGGGACCAAAGTGTCAACTGTCATATTAAGTTATGTTTTAATAATACGTTTGCGAATAAGCGTTTTAAATAATTAATGTTTTATGACTTATATATCAACTGTCCTATTATGGTGTATTGTAATAAAACCATAATTAATATGCATCCTTTAAGGGTCCTACTAAGTTTTGTTATAATAAAACTTTTGCAAATAATCGTTTTAAAAAAATGATGTTATAAAACTATTGTACATAAGCGTCCTATAAAGGTTAACGTTATAATACCCACGTGTCAAAGGTCCTATTAAATTTTGCTATAATAAAACTTTTTGTGAATAAGCGTTTTAACTAACTGATGTCTTATGACTCAAAACTCAAGTGTCCTATTATGGTTTATTATAATACAACCATAATGAATAAACGTCTTATAAAGGTAATTTATTAGGATCCATATTTTAAGTGTCCTATTAAGTTATATGATAATAGGACCCCAAATCATCGACCATCCTATTATATACCTTTTTAGGACATCGCCTAAGTAGCAAATATTTAGTAAGGACCCTAAACGCTCATATGTCCTATTAAACAGTTTTTTAGGACTCCATTATCATACCGTCCCACACAAAGGGTCCTAAAAAGCCACTTTTGTTGTAGAGAACCTACTCATTATAATTTCACATTTTCAAAAACTTGCATTCATTAATCCTCGTTAACCATTTTCAACACTATTACTTTTACCTCTTTCTGACTACTCCACTCATTTAAACATTACACGGGTTTTCAACTATAGTACCCTCATTAGCGTTCTTCATCCTTTTTACACATTTTAAACATGTTTTCCTTTTCAAACACTTTCGTTTTAATAGTCACCACTAATGGGGAAAATTAGCCGTGATATAAATAGTTTCAAATCATCACCTTAACTTCGTACATATTTATTTCATTCTCATTTACATCCGTAACGCACCGCAGTTTTTCTCTCATATTTTGACTCATCTCATTTTAGTTATTTACACACTTAAGCAATATCGTTCTATTTCAACTTTTACGAACGTTCATATTTCAATTACGCCCTATACTTTCAATACTATATAATCAAATGGTCAAATACTATTATGCTATTACTACATACTATAACTTACTTGTCATCCCATTATTTCACTTTTAAATTCATTACCTTAACAATTATATCAAGCATTTCTATAAGTAATCAACCCACTTACTACATCATTTCATATTCCATTATTATTACCACTACACACAAATTCACACAAACCATTTTCAATCGTTTTACCGACCATTTTGCGGTCATCCTACAAAATATTATACTACTATATCTTAAAAATAAAAAAATTTGACCTTACCACTATTTTATAAACAATAAATTGAATTCTTAATGTCATTCAATATTTTATATTTTTATTATAAAATAGTTTTAATAAATTGAATTATTTTAATAATCAAAATGTTTTCAATAAAATGTTTTACTGTCCTAATAATATATTACAAACTGAGGTTTTGTTACTATTTTATAAATAATGAATTGTTTTCCTATTGCCCTATAGATTGTTTTACAACTCATTGTACAAGCCATTATATTATTAAGTGATAAACCGAATTGTTACTTTACTACTATTTCATAAACCAACAAACAGTTTCATAAAAATTTTGTAAACTATGTTATAATTATCCCACAAGTTTTACTACAGTTATGAACCCTCTTACTCTCCTGTGAGCTGATTTTGTCACTATTTGATTTAAAAACAATAAATCGATGTTACGATTACCTTACAAATTATTTCGCCATTACTTTTCAAAACTATTTTACTATCACTCGAGGAACTGTTTTGCTACTAGATCACTAATTAAACTATGGCTTTGCTAATATTTTACAAATAACAAATGATTTTTTAATTACTCTGTGAACTGTTTTACAAATCATCACACAAGTTATTGCATAAACTCTTTTGCTATCTTGCTAATATAGCACAAATTTAACTATGATTTTATTATTATTTTATAAATGATAAGTCGTTCTCAATTACTTTATAAACATTTTATAAGGTATTTTACAATCACCATGTGAACCATTTACTTACATGAAAAGTGTTTTCATACTATTATTTCATAAACAGAATAACCAATATTTCCCCTTTGGAATTAAACCAAAACCTTAGAAGTGGATCACATAACCTTCGCCTGAGACTATAGATAACAACCTACCAAGCCTTCATACTATTTCATCATTGAATAAGTTACCTCCTTTGTTCCACGTGAATTGATTTTCTTTATTAGTAGGGTATGCGGGTGAACTAAGTTTTTGATATACCATCGCTCTTGTGACATTTTTAGTCTCTAGGAGTTCTAGACAACACAGACTCAAAACTCATTTCTTTTATTGAACCTGACTTCTGCACCGGGATGCCAAAAGGTCATAGCCTACCTAGCGACCACCCGAACACGCCTTGTAAACAAGAAGGATTTTTCTCAACATAGCATCGGGTTGACTTTTGACTCTCAGATCACTAATGCAACCGTATAAGTCATGATACCTCTTAGCACTAAATTATCCCTTTCAGACCACCAGTACAATAATTCCTGTCAAGA
>JARVZY010000678.1:0-17475 GCA_030686995.1 Artemisia argyi
CAATGTACTAACACATGAAGCCTCCACATTTCACTTTTATTTCTTGGGACATTTATTATGATCCCTTTACATTTATAAGGCTACTTAAGCTTTATATAATACTAGTCATTCAAACCCGTGCGTTGCACACGGGCTCTATCTAATTGGTCATAGTGTAATGTGTAGTATTTATTTTCGTCATTAGGTTTGTAAGTTGTGATGGTATCACAACTTTTGTAAGCATCGCATGAGTTTATGAATGAGTTTAATTAGTTGTTTGGTGACTTTTATATTTAGACCGAGTCATTCATACCCGTGCGATGCACACGTGCTTAATCTAAATGTTCGTTAGTGCATTGTTAAACACTAATTTTCGTCATTACATGGGCTGTATATAAGTGTTCATAGCGTAATCTTTGACTTATTTTCGTCATTATATATCTAAGTTGTGATGTTATAACACCTTTTCTAAGCATGACACACATTTAAATAGTTTATTGACATTAAAATAGTATATGTGAAGAGACTTTTTTCAAGATGCTACATTTCAAAGGGAGGTTAAACGCATACGGTTCTTTCAAAATAAATGTAACCCTTATAAAAAATCATAACAAAGTGATATTCTCTATATTTTGAGATCTAACTTGTGACAATGAATTATCATTTTGGTTTATCATATCAAATACGGTAACTCCAAATTACTATGCTTAGTTACTCTAACTTTATTTTATCCACAAAAACCATTTAAGTTTCAATATTTTTTTATTGTTGTGAAAATCGATCCAATATTGTTAGTATATTTAATTTGTAGCATATTGCATATATAAATATATTTGAAGACATCAATCTCAACATATTATTTTTCTACTCTTAATAACTAATATAACAATTTCATTTTGCCAAATTTTTTTGTCATTCTACAAATGAAACTAAAATCATATTAAGATAATCAATTAATCTCCATAGTGATATTAACACACCGCAAGACAAAAAACTACATTAAGAGCAAAAATATTAAAATGCACCATCAAAGTGTAGTAATAATTATTGATTAAAAATTGAATGCTCGTCACATTATTTTCAAGAAAGTTACTTGTTAATGAATCAATAGTATTAGCCCGTTTATCGGTATTACATGAAGTAAAATATTGTATGTTTAATTTGTAACATACTGATGTGTGTCAAATTATAATATATAATTATTTCGAAGAAATATTCGTGAAAGTATTTCCCGGGTCGTTCTCCCAACGAAGGTTCGAATGGAATATCGAATAATCGAATTGGGAATCGTGTAGTGTAAGTGAATAGTGAAAAAAGTGATTGTGAAATCAAAATATGAAATGAAATAGTGAAATATGCACAAGTTACAAGCTATATATGCACAAAAGTCAAAAACGTGAAAACGGAAATGCACACGTAATTTTTAAACGTAACGTACAAAATAAAATGTGACTTTTATACGAAAAACGATCCTACAAATGTGATTTCTAAAAATCTTAAACTAATAAAAAGAATTTTAAGAAAAAGAAAAATATTTTTCTAGTTTTGATTTATTTTCTATGATTTATTTTCTATTTTTGGAATTTAAAAGTAATTAAAAATAAAAGAAATTGTGAAAAATAATGGGAAAATTATGAAAATTAATTTGTAAAATCTAAAATATTATAAAAGAATTTTCTAAACTATTTTTGTATTTTTAAGAGCTTTTTCTGACTTTTTGTTTATTAAAAATGATTTAAAAATGATTTATAATGAAGGAAAATTAAGAAAAATAGTAAAACAATCCAGAAAAATCTGGAAAAATTACAGAAAATCTAAAATATTATGGAGAACTTGCAGAAAAATTTTGAAAGGAAAATAATAAGCAGAAGTACTTTTTCAAGCTAAATCAGCTTATCACAAGTGCTTATTTATAAGCACTTGTGACCAAATTGAATGAAACTTAAAAAAAAACAGACTTATTATGGCTTAATGAGCTCAAATATGCTTAAAAATTCCAATTTGAATCATAGTACTCAACTATATGATGCAATAAGCAGTTTTAATAAGCTAACGAGTAAGCATCTTCCAAACAGATTAAGCAAAATGAATAAGAACAGCGAAATCAAGTACTATGCTTAATGGAACTCAGATTCAACAAAGAAACTTAGATTATAAGCCTAAATCACCACTTGCAGGCCTAGAGTCTAAAAGGACATATTGAAAAGTAAGGCACCTGATAAGTGCAAAACTTACCAACAAGCTCAGTTAAAATAAAACAAGCTAGAAAACTATGGGTAAACAAAATATCAGCCTAAGGAATCCTATCAATGAACAGATATGAAGATAAAAATGTGGTACAAAATGAGTTGATGCACGAACTCAAAACAGTAAGCTAATGCAATATTAACTACCCAGCTATAGATACCAGATGTAAAACAACTACAACACCTAATAGACTTATCAAATAACAGAAAATAAGCATTCAAGTACTACATATAACAAGCGCTAAACGACTCAAGGGCTTCTAATACGGTGGGCTGATGTAGGAGCAGAATGGCAAGTAGTAACTAATACAGCAGGTCAGAAAGGCCAAAACCGGTTCAAAGATGCCTATCCAATTCAAAATTTCGTAACCAAAATCGAACCAAATTATGAAAACTCACTGTGTATATCAAGATCAGCTACCAAACAACTTAGAAAATTAATTTTCAATCAATTCCAAAGAGATTTGAGGACCAAAACTTTATTTAGAAATCAGGACTTTGAAACTGAGATTAGATTTTTACTTATGCAATGACGAATGAGATATGTATGCGAAAACTATCTAAACTGAAACCTGTGAATGTATAACTCTTTTATAGTCTGAATGATCTTATAACATGCATAGTTTTACACCTAAATGCCACAATTGAAAGGTATGCAATATATTGAAACGACAACTGTGTTATGAAATAATTTTTAACTACTGATGGTCTGATGCAAATGATTTTAAAAAGAAACTTGAACTAAAGTGAATGAAATGCAAAAGTGGCAATGCAAATCTATTTACTAACTGATATGTGCATACAAATTGAACAAATAACTACGACTAAATGCAATTCTACATGATTATGCAAAATTTTTTTATTAAAAATCTGATTTATGAAGCTAATTTTGAAACACTAATGCAAAATCTATTAAACTATCAAAAACTACTGAGAATGTCTATAATTCTACTACTAATTACCAATGAAAACAAAATCAACTAAACCAAATGGCCAAAACAGTCACAAGTCTACAGAATGTAACAGTACCAAACACTCCTATTTCTATCAAATTACACTATTCCTAACTGATCTAGTCCAATAAACCTCAGAACAATGATTACTACAATAATGTAATCAAAGATAGAGATCAAATGAATAATAAACTATCACAGATAACAATCCTTATGCCAAACAACCTTTAATGCCACTGAATACCCTTAAACTATGAAATACTAGCTACTAATCACCACCAAATAGTCCAAAACAGTCACACAAGATTTAATAACAACAGATCAACAGCAATTAACCAACAATCAACCACTAATCTCAAATCTCAGTTGCACAAAAATCTCACAGTCAACAATAACAAGCAATTATCAACTAGAATCCAACAACTAAGCAAACTATGATATCACAAACTCTAATAACATGAACTAGTACTGAATTAAACAAACTAAAGCTATGAAACAGTAAGATATTGAACTTTAACTATATTGAGTGGAATTGAAATAAAATACCCACAAAGCAATTTCCCCTCAGCATCAATTGAGGGGATTCACTATGCTTGCCTATCTCTAGGATAGGCAGGTCCATCCATTTCTGACCAAGCTTATCCAAATCACCTCCACAATCAATAGTACACTTGCAGTTTACTTATATTGACCAATACACAATATCTAATGAAGCTGCTTATGAATTTTTATCAAACCAATCTAACTAAGCTAGAAAGACTGAATGAATTATATAACTAGTAATTAAACTATTTTGAAAGCTGTAATGACTAAAAGTAAAAGTGTATTTTTTTTTATTTTTTTTATTTTCTTATTTTTTATATTTTTGAAAATTATGAAAACTTAAATGATAGAATGTAAATGATTAAACTGATTGAGAAACTTAAAACTGATTAAGAGTAAAAGATATTAAAGCTGAAGTAACTAAAATTGATATAAAAGCTGTAAGTAAAAGAAGTAAACTAAATTTTATAAAAATAAAATTGAATTACAAATACAACAAGCTACTCTAAATACAATCTAAAGGAAATTAAGCAGAGCTTCGCTACAAAACTAAACTACACTCAAAATAGGCTAAAACTAACTCTATATATATAGCTGAGGAGTGAGGTTGGAGTCTAAATGCCAGGTTGGCGATCCATGCTACTCTTTGTGCTTCTTCAGTCTATTTCAACACCCTTGGATCAGGATTGTGCTTCTTTGATTAAATGATAGCCCTTAGATTGAATTTGATGAGGTGTAGAGTCCAATAACGAGCCGCCAAGTGTCCCATTCGTGCATATCCTCTGCCATGTGCTCAGAGCCTTCTAGAAATAGAATCCAATGCTCAAACAATGATGTGTAATTACCAATCATAGGCTGCCAAGTAACCAAATACTCTGACTCAGCTCCATATAATCTTTCTGTCACTTTCCTTGCACGTGAGTAGCCTTCTAGAAATACCAATCATAGGTTAATTGATGTGGTATGGTCAATTGACCCTGGTTGATAAGCTAGGGTTCATGAGGTTTAGTATTTCTGGGTTCTGGGTTTTGGTAATTGGGGGTAAAAGGCACGGCTTATGATATAGTTAATATTTTTTTTGACCGATTGACCTTTGACCAAAGATGTGGGTTTTTTACTTGGGCTCAAGGGATTATATGATGGGCTTTGGGTATTGGTAAATGGATCAGGCTAATGTATTGGTAAATCCAAGTTTAGTATTTGAAATAAATAAGGACCAAATGTGCATAGTTATGAAACTTCAAGGGTAGTTTCTGTCAAGGGTTCAAAATATATTCCAAGGACTGATTCTGCCAGTCTTGAAAATACAAGGACCATTCTTGACTTTAGGATTCCAGGCTTTGACTTTTTGACCATCTCCTACTCTCGTGCTCGAGTTGTTGTTTTATCATTGATTTCTCGTCATTTGCGTAATATCCGTACCTGCACATCACAAACACAAAAACAATACAAATTTGGCATTCATAGTCGGGTTTTTGGTCGTTTTGGTCCGATTATTTAGATATAAAGGTATGTGTAAATTAACACATACCACATACAATTAATATGAATGCTAAGTATTCATTCCACCGATGGCCGTGGCGTTGTTCTTGTTTTTGTTGTTGTTCTTGTTGTTGTCTTTGTCGTTGTTGTTCGTTGGCCTTTTGCATGTTTTGTTCTTGATACAATTTTTGTGACTTCTCGATCTCTTTCTTTAATGATTCTTGACGTGCTACAAAAAACAATTAGATATAGTTGATCATTAGTAACTTAAATACAATTAATTAATATATTGCATTTTCAATCAAAGTAAAAATGTCCGTGCATGTTTCACTTAATTGATAAGACAACGATGTGTAGGATCTCTTAAACCATTAGAGTAGATGATGTTACTACCAAACTTCCTAAGTGTCATCTTTATGTCCTACATTGTTACACACACAAAGCACACGTTAAATTTACATGAAACAATATAAATCAATATGCTAAATAAGTAAGACGATATGATGCTTACTTTACCACCATAATAAGTTGTAGCCCAATGTGCACGCGGTGTGGAGGAAATTGTGGTTTGTCGTGTGTGATTTTTGACACATTATATAGTTGATAAAATATCTGTAACTCATGGACGGGAAGGTAAAAAGACTAACCATTAATTGGTGTGTTTAATTTATGCATTCATGGCACCAAAAACTTCATCTCCTATGTACTTATGCTTATGCATGAATATTAAATCAATGTACTAACACATGAAGCATCCACATTTCACTTTCAATTCATGAGCCATTTATTATGACCACTTACATTTATAAGGCTACTTAAACTTTTAGTATATAAGATATAAGATATAAGATATAAGATATATTAATGTGGAGTAAGTGAAAGTGAAAAACGTTAGTTGTTTTAGTTGTAACTAAGTATGTAGTATTTAAATATATATTAAATTGTATCTTTTTTTTTATAGTTAAAGGTATTTTAGTGTAATAACATTAGTTATTTTTAAGCTTTAAGTTTTAAACAAATGTATTTTCTCTTATATGTAGTATATATAGATAAATTTGTACAGTTTTACATACAAAGCTCAATTAGGCACGTGAGCTTAAACGGCACTAGAGTATTTTAAATATTAAACATTATAAAACGTTATGTGTTTAGCGATCTTATAAACAAGCTTAATAAAAAGCTTATTAACGAGCTCAAAATAGATATATTAGTAGCCGAACTCGAGGCAAGCATTAATTTTTCATTGCCAAATTGGATAAATGAGCCAAGCTCGAGCCTGTATAATATACCACGACCTGAGCTCGAGCTTAAAAAACAAAGCTTGAACGAGCTTGAGCTCAAACTTTATAAAACTTAAACGTTCGAGCTCAAGCTCTAACAGACTCAAGGTCGGCTCGTTTCCACCCCTACCGTTCCCCTTCCTCAACTCTTCAATCTCCTTTCTCTTTTATGTTATTTTTTCTCTTCACAACGTGTAACAAAAAAGCTTACACACAAATTTTTATTTTATTTTACAAGCGGAAAAAAAAAAAAAAAAAAAAAAAAAACTCTCCTTCGATCACTTTGTAAAACCATTCAGTGAAACACATTAACAAACTCAAAACCTCACCACCACGCGTGTTGGTAGTGGTGGCGGTGTATTAACGACCACACATGGTCTAGGCCCTCAATGCATGAGTTTTGCTCTTTTTACCGGCAGCATAAATCTTGTTTGATAAGTAGCATGCAACTTTTCCGGTTTAAACGTTGTTTTTCCAAGTGATACTATAAAAATGTTAAAATATAAATGCAAATGTTTTATGCCAAACCTACTACATGGAATTAAATAAAGAAATGAATTTAATTGCCAATGAATTAATAGAAAAGTAATATGTGTCAATGTCACTCGATAGAGTCTTGACGGTCGACATCTAATCTTTTGTTAAAATTGCGCTTGAAATAATTGAAAGGGTAGCTTGAAAACTTGAATGCAATAGAAAATAAAAACACATGTTTGTTGATTAACAAGGTGTTCGTCTTTTGAGTGGGTCATCAATATTGCCAGTTATCAAACATTTTTTACGAGTACAAAAACGTGAATGGCTTGGTGGTTTTTACCTATATTACTACATATAAAACCATATTAAGTGCTTTAATATTTACTTAAAGTGTAACTAGATAATTATCCGTGCAAAACAACGGTGTATAACGAAAAATAATTATACTTGTAAAATTATGATTTTGATTCAACCCTTGATCTAAAGCTCGTGTTTTTAAAAGATAATATGTGTGTGTTTTTGAAAAGTTGACAAGTATAAAATTGAAGAAAATACATAATTTAAATTGTCAAGTTTAAAAGGTACTTAAGAGTAATTTATACAAATTACATTAATTTAAGTTTCAATATTAAAGTTTCAAAAATTTTAAAAAAAGACAAACTCTTAAGTAGTAAAGAATAGATTGCAAAAATCGTGAATCGGTAGTCAGGCGGTCGACCACCTTGTAGCTTGTAATCGGTCTAGGCGGGATTAATCGGTGATCAATCGGATTGACAATACTGACAAATTTTGGTTATTTCCGGCAAGTTTTGTGTATTTCCAGTGAGTTTTAGCTATTTCCGACAAGGTATTTTCTAAAAAAACAACTTGTAATAAACTTAAATAGTTACTATAAGTGATCAAAATAAGTTTGAGTTTTGGATACTTCCGGCAAGATTTATAGGTTTCTGGCAAGTTTGACCACCATTGACCGCCGTTTACCATGGTTGACCTATTTGTTTGACCCAGTTACATAAATCGATAAGGTTGATGGCCTTGTAACACCTAATCGACGATTAATCGGACTTGTAGAACTTTTTTGCAACACTTACTAAAGATCAGTTGTTATATCTTGTAGATAATAGTTATGGGCGTATATCAACATTAGGCTGGATATCACATTTTATGTATGTCGATTACAAAGTGTGTTGATATATATATATTTAAGATATTATCAATTACTGTATATTAATATGAAAGGGATGTTGTTGTTCAAAAAAAAAAAAAAAAAAAGAGTGCAAATCAAATAACCAATTGGGTGTCTTTAATACTCCGTATAATTAGTTTGCGGAATCAATGTGGTATATCATTTATATTTAGCGAAAATAAATTGATATGTCAATTGTCAAGGCAATGTGCAAATTGATGGAAGCATCAATGGCGGACAAAGAATTTATTACAGGATATGAACTTTTAAATAAAGTTTGAAAAATTATATACGGAGTATTTTTTAGGAAAATGCTAACCTGTTGATAACAACAAATTTTTTATAAAATTTGATAATATTAAGACATAGTGAGGACATGCTCCGTATTTTTACTAAAATGACTAATAAAAAGAGTGAATTGAATTTGTGTATGAGAAATTTTAGAAGGTGATTAGTAATTTTGGATGATTTTGAAGATTTTGTTTAGACATTGTGTGTTATCTTATTAAAATTTCGAAAACGTATTGTTAACAATTACAGCTTTTAGGGTTGTCATTTTCATTTCAAATAAAAATTGTAAAATATATATAAAGTAAAATAAAAATCATTTTTACGTTAGTGATGCCATTCTTGATGTATGCATATGCCGATCTTGATGTATGAATATGCATACCTTCTATCTCAAGTATGTTTATATATGTGATCTGTCGGGCCAAAGGCACCATTTGGTAAAATTCATGCCACTAGGCTGCTGTCTCATTTGGTTGTCATTTTCATTTCAAATATGAAATATGTATTGTAAACAATCTGGAAAAAACATAACAAGTGCTCATTGAACAATAAACAAACAATTCTTTTGTTTATTTTAAAAGTTATCGGTTTATACTAAACATAGGAAGTAGATATCATATATTGTTGTTTTTAAAGTGTCTTGATATATATGTTTAAGAGGTTATTAAATATCGAGATATGAAAGTGATGTTAAAATGGAAATTGAATAATCGAATGGGTGTTTTTCACTAATTAGTTTGTGGGACAAATCAAACGTCAAAGGCCAGTGACAAGGTTCATGTGGTGATGTCGACGTTTTGAATATAATGTTTATGATGTATAATATCAAAGATTAACCACGTGAGAGTGTTAGGTGTAAATAAAATATTTCACTTGTTTTAAAAAAATAAAATAAAATAAAATAAGTTACTAACGTGTTGTTATCTTATTACTAAATACTACATTTTTCAAATTGCACAAATTTAAAAAATTCATACTGAATGCATTTTTTGAGGACAACCTAAAATAGAAAAATAAACTTTTATTTTGGGAAGAAAAATATTACTGTAATAGGAGATGCCATGGTATTTTAAAGCAGAACTCAAGAAGTTGCGATGGAACTGTTTTCTAGTCTTGTTCGCGTTGTTCTAACATAAGACTGAACTACATACTTTTTATTAATGGTAATATTGGTGTCACTAAAACTACAGATGTAAATGAATTGAGCCTAAGCTCGAGCTCGTGTGGTACTAGAAAAGCTCGAGCTTGGTTCATGCGTTGTTACTGAAACTTGAGCTCAACTCGTTTACGAGAAATAATTACTTTCGTTTTTTAAAAATTAATTTTTTAAAAATTGTTGAGAAGAAAATGTTAATGCATGTCTATTTTAAAAATAAGAACTATTTTTAATACAAGAATGCATCTCAATTGCTTAATTATCTCAAAAAAATATATAATATAATTCAATTATATTTATAAACATTATATATGTAAAAGCTCTTTTAGGCTCGCAAACCTAACCGAGCTCGCTATTTAAAGCTCGGGTTTGAGCTTGTAACTGAACGGACTTTATGTTAAACTCAAGATCAGGCTCGAGCTCGTTAAGGCTCGGCTTGTTTCCAGCTTTTAGCTAGCTGGTCTCTAGTTGCTTGTTTGCACGCCTATCAAAAACTAAAATATATTTTTATTAGTTTTTACATAAATTGAAACTACATTAAATTTATTAAAACTAAAATTATACATTCATAGACTAACTTTGCAATGTTTTTAAAACTACAAACAAAATACATAAAAGAACCACACGTAGAATCGTACAAATCAAAGAAAAAAATCCATGTGGTACAAGTTGTCTTAGTGATGTCGGACGACAACACCAAAAACAACGCCGAGGGGTCTGATGATGCCATCATCATTGGCCAGCAACAATGCTTGCATACATTGTGCGCGCTTTGTTAATCTTGTGCTATTACATCATTAATCTTTAAATTTTATAAGATTGATTTAAATTTTGCCGTACCGTGAGAATAAGAAAAATCTAGTTTTGTGTCAAACACAGACATCTCTGTAAGGTGATGCATCACAAGGAGGATCTAGTTAGCACATGAAGAATGTGATCAAATTTTATATATGGTTCTTGTCAAATGTTATGCAAAAATCAATACACACCAATGGAGAAAGGCATCGGCTCATGTATAAAGCATAAACACGTCAAGACTCGTCGTCCTCCTATAACTAAGAACATTGATATAAACATAACCTCTTACATATTTATCATAAGACTGATAATATTGCATTAGTGATGAAATTGATGTTAGCAAAAATCTTTGATTCTAAAATATGTTCTTTACGTTTGTTTAATCTTCCTACAATACACTAGTATATCATTCAATGCTTTTGATACGTTTGTTCCAACTTATAGGTGCTTGTTACCTTCTAAAAATAACTCAAGCCTCATGCAAAACTAAAATAGTGAGATTTCTTTGAATTCACGAAATTTATGCTATTTTTAGTAAGCACCTAACCAACCAGCATTTCATATATTTAAAAACTTAGTTTATTGGTACAATTCAAACTGAAGCTTTTTTAAAATTGAGAATGTAACTGGAATACCCGGTAAACCACAAGGATTAAAAATGTAGTTAACTCTAAAAAAAAGCGTGCAGTAAGGAATGGTGCCTCATTCCTCTACGAACATTTCGCACCCCTCTCTTTCCTGCATTTGTGGAATAAACCCTTTGATACAATATATATATATATATATATATATATATATATACGAAATAAATAAATTTATATTTCTGGTAAACTAAAAATAAATTTACCAAACCCAGAACGCATAACACAAATTGGTAATCCGATAATTATTTAAAAGATCAATTCACTTCCAAATAGGTGGTTGTTGATTCCTACTGCTGCACGAAAGGTTTTTGAATACATGTCACCTTTGCTTTTTTCTTTTACTTTTTCTCATCAATTTTTGTTATATTTTTAGCAGTTTATATATGTTTGTGATGATTTTTTATTTTATTTTTATCTAATGTAATGCATTGTTATTTTGCTTAATTGGCTTACATTTTGGATGATTTATGAAAAAAAGTAATATTTAATCTATATTTAAATATATTGGGTTCTTAATCTGATAACAATATGGTCTGATAAGATTATGGTGAGTTTCAACATGTAAGATTCATTTATTTAACGCTATTATCGTGTTCCGTGTCTGTGATCCATGTTTTTGATCATAATATATTTTTGTTATTATTATTATGTTGCTTGTTTGATTATTTATCGATGCACAATTATTCATATGGTTAGAAAAACTGTTGTTAAGTTTTAACAGGAGATGCACAATTTTGTAGGTGTGGCAGGTTTCGGATAATTTGTTCATAACTTCTAACTTAGCATGAAGTTCCAAAAGGGGAGCAAAGTGGAGGTTATGAACAAGACGGAGCTGCCAACATCATGGTGCGTTGCTGAAGTGGTTTCTGGGAATAAGTATACTTATAATTTGAGGTACGATTGTTACCCAGGTATTGAAAAGGTGTCCAAGGAGTTTATTAGGCCATGTCCTCCTCCTCATGCGTCAACACCAAAACATTGGGTGGCTGGTGATATTGTAGAAGTGTTTGATGATTATTCATGGAAAACGGCAACAGTGTGCAATGTTTCTAATGAAGGTCACTTTTTAATAAGGATTCATGGGTTCACCCGTGAGATATATGTTTGCGAATCAAATATTAGGACCCGACAGTCTTGGCAACATGGCCAATGGATTCCAATTGTAAAGGTAATTTGATTTCTTGAATTGAAAAGATCACATTGCAATAATTAAAGTTTATTATCACAATATTTCTTATTTTATTAGTTTACAATTAAAATTTCCAAATATGTTTTACTAACATTACTCTTTTTTTTATATTAAAGATTTCAGGAAGCATTGGATATGGGAAAGTCAAACTTACGAAGGAACCAAATTGCTGCCCGAACATGGGATTACAGATACCAATACCTGATGCAAAAACCTGTGAGGAAAATGACAATGATATACTTATCTACAACAATGTTGGATTACATGAGTCTCGTGTCTCTTCTAAGACACTGAAAAGAGCTTCCCCTTTTTGCTCTTCTCATCTTGAAGCTTTTCCTAAGATCTTAAAAGCATCTGATAATGAAAAAGCAGATGCTTTTGCTTCCTCACAAGAAAATAAATTACAAGCCTCTTTTTACAATCCTGTAAATATTGAACTGGAGAAAGGAATACTATCAGAACCTTATGAATTCGATTCCGATCAGTGCTCTGTTGGTAGTTGTAGCATCTTTACAGATGGTTCAAATAAGTGGTCTAACCCTTGTAATATACACATTGAGACCAATATACTTTCGAGTGATGCAGAGTCTTTTAATACTTCAAAGGATGAGAAGGGAATTTACTCCCCTACCCTAGAAGAGGATGTCACACAAGGCATTCAGAAGTTAGAGTTGCATGCGTATCGTTCCACTCTAGAGGCATTATATGTTTCTGGACCCCTAAGTTGGGAAAAAGAAGCATTATTGACCAATCTTCGCATCACTCTCCATATTTCAAATGATCAACATCTGATAGAGTTAAAACATCTTATTTCTGCCGGAGCTAGTATTCTTTATTAGCCGTGAATAAACACGGTTTTTTCTGTTACTCTCATATATAAGTCACACTGTAAAAATTTACATGAGATATATATGCATTTGGTAGCTTCTTTTGTCAACATTCTACAATTTCCAAGACAATTGGATTTTGTAATTAGTGATCTAATGTAACGAACTTCTACGACGAATTGAATGTGTCCAGCTGCATCTAGATTTTTTGTTATTCTTTTGTTTGTGCATTATTGACACAAGTTTCTAACCAATATATATACAAAATTTGTATTCACGTTTTTATGCATTCATTATATTCCTCTCTAATGGCAAGATTAAATGATTATGCAGAACCTAGTAAAGAAGAAGGGTGTATTCATCGTATTGTACATTATACTCCTCTTGAACGAAAATGAGTTCAATAAAGTTGCTTTATGCACATCATACTCTTCTTGAACGAAAATGAGTTCAGTAAAGTTGCTTTAAAATTGTCACGACATGACAAGTGGCAAAATTAAACATTATAATTGGCTGATGTAAAAATTGAGCACAGTGTTGGTCAAACTTACCACAATTTCGTTTTGGGTAAGTGCATAAGTACAATTCTTTAAAGCATGTGTTGGGGAAATATGGAATTACAGTGTTTAATTTGGGTATATATGGAATTGCCCCTTTAGAAAAACAAAACACACAGTAACAGAAATGTAATCACATAATTGAGAGAGAATTTATGATAGATATTTGTAATTATGAAATTGTATTATTGAAATGAATGAGTTACATGGGTATTTATACAGGACAAAAGTATCTACTTTGCTATCACTACAAACTATTTTATATACTATCTGTTATGCTACTATAAGTTAATTGTGCACTGTTACATTGTATTACATTTGACTAAGCTTTTGTAGAGTAGTACACAAGGCTTGCTTGGACTGTGTCTTCTCATTTTGGCTTGATCACTTGCTGCAAGATTGACATGATGAGGAGCTTGTTCTGTTGTAGCTTGAGCTTGAGTTTATTTCTGCATACATTATATCCCCCCCCCCCCCCCCCCACACACACACACAAAAGTTGGCATTGTGTAGGGATCTCGAATGCCCAACTTGGATAAGCATTGATAGTGTAGGTATCTGCACAACCCCTTCAGTTAAAATGTCTGCTACTTGAGCCTTTGTTGAGATGAATTTTGGTAAGATTTGGCCTGCTTTAGTTTTCCCCCTTACAAAATGGCAATCAATCTCTATGTGCTTTGTTCTAGCATGTTGCAGAGGATTTTTGGTCAACGCAATTGTAGATGCATTATCACACATAAGGAGAGTAGGTGTTGGAATTGAGACTTGCAGATTAGTTAGGAGACTTTTAAGCCAAGAAATTTCACAAGTACTATCTGCCAAAGCTCGGTACTCTGCCTCTGTGGAAGATCTTGATACAACTATTTGTTTCTTAGATTTCCAGGATATTAAGCTTTGACCAAGGAATGTAGCAAATCCAGAGACTGGCCTTCTTGTAATTGGATAGCTTACCCAATCACTATCATAGTAGGTGAGGAGGTTTAGGCTGTTGTTTGATGGGAAAAAGATGCCCCGATGAGGCGAAAAATGAACCGTTTTTAGAGGGTCATTTAAGCCCGGAATTGAATTTATTTGATCAAATATTGCTCTAAATCGTTCCTTTTATGATTTTAGGTACTTTGGGAGTGAATTCTGGAAAAGAAAGCATTTTGGATGTTTTTGGAGCATAAAAGTGAAGAAAACGGCAAAGACTTAATTTTCCATGCTGAGAACAGTACCTGACGGCGTCAAGAAGGAAATTGTGACGGCGTCAGGAGTAAAATCCATGACGACCCAGAGAAAACCTGAAGGCGTCAAGATAAGGGCGTCAAGAGTTATTTTGGTGACGGCCTGCAAATGGAATACACGTGACGGCGTCAAACCCAGATCTAGGCAGTCCGAGAACTTATTTGGCGGCGAGATGACGGCGTCGGACATTTACTCTTGACGCCGTCACCTCACAAAATCTATATATACTTTTCTATTTTTCATTCATTAAGGGAGGAACTTGTGTGGAGAATACTAGGGTCGAACCTAATAAACCCTAGGTCGTTTGTAACAGTATTTTCAAGGGTTTTCACCCCTTGAAACCTTTCATGTTCAATTAAGATAAGTCCTCTTTCAATTCATTCAATATGTCTATGTGTTGTTTGAATATATCTTATGCTTGTCTTGATTTCAACATGCTAGGCTAGATCTTTCATGTGTTTGCTTAGATGTAATGAAACCTAGATGTTAATTATAGGTTGATTGCTTGTTTATAGTTGTAATGGATGAATGATTTCAATGTTAGGCTTAAGAAAACTGGCAGATCTCCATTGTGTAACTTGCTTGAACGTCTTAAGAAACATGAACCGATGTGTACTAGGTTTTTATGATTGTATTTAATGCATGAGCGAATTCTAGTGATCCCATGTTAGGAGCTTCTTAGCCGGCTCGACATAGGAGTGAAGTAGGAGCTTATAGGATTGGGGAAGTAAGTACGCCACCCCATGAATGGTATTAAGGAATACAATCCGTCATCCACGCAACTGTAACAAGTAATTAACCTGTAAAAGATATTTAGGGAGTAGTGAAACCTAAGTAAACACAATTCTCCCATATATTGCTCACACCACTAGTATAATTTAGTTTATTTTCATTTTTAGTATTTTATTTTGATTGCATCTTAGTTATTGGGTTAGTTGAATAGCAACTAATTCCGCCCACTCCTCTAAAAACCGAGATTTTTAATTGCTTTCTAAAAACCTAAAAAATGCAAAAAGAATCATCCCTCAGCTCTAGACCTAGTCTTTAGGTTTTCTAACCCTAGCGACACTATTCCCAAGTTGAATGATCAATCCCCCGGTACTTGTCACTATACTATACTACAACGATCAGGTACACTGCCTGGTGGGGGTTGTAAGCTTCTCGAGATCCCTCGAGAGGTAAAGCCTGGTGCAATTCCCACGCATCAAATTTTTAGCGCCGCTGCCGGGGAATAGTTATTGTCTAGGTTAGGATTTCTTTTTATTAGGTCTACTTGCTAGATTTCTTTCTAGTAAGATTTTATTTTTATTTTTAGGTTCTCTTTAGTCTATCTTATTTCTTCGTGTTTTTGTTCGTTACTCTTTGCCATCCGACATCATGAAAGATGGTAACATCTTTGAACCTATCAACCCACCACAACAAGACCACCCACAAAACCCACCACTAGTTAACCAACCTCTTAGGCCCCGAACCCTAGGAGAGTATTCCCGACCTAGCCACCAAGGCTATCGAAACACCATTGAGCTCACCCAAGGAGCCAATGTGTAACACCCCCAAAATACCACAGCGGAAGACTGTGTCACTTGGGGTGCTACTTCATAATACAAAGTACAAGTTATAGAAAACGACCTCTAAATGAGACGTTTTGAAAAATTACCATTCGATTAATGAATTCAAAGTTACAAACATGAGATTCCAAAGTATGATACATAAATGTATACAAAATGTTTTGAATGGTAAATGATAAAAGCGTAAGTCTTCAGAATATGCAGCTTGACTCTAAGTTCCACGCACTAGCTATCGCCTTACTAACCTGAGATAAACATGCTAAAGTGTCAACACAATGGTTGGTGAGTTCATAGAGTTTGTCTTAAAACAATTGAAAAGCCTTAAAGAATGTTCACACAGCAAAGGCATTGTGAATCCACTCAGTTGCAAGTCCCGCCCATAACAACACTTGCAACATGTGTGTTCACAACCCACTGCTAAAATATAGTATGAGTAAAACACGTATAAGTTCATCACAACAGTTAAGCAATTAGTCGTGAGTCTACACTTCATCTCCGAAGACCTCACGTTTATGATGTATCCAACATTCGCAAATGTTAGGATGTATCAAAGCTAATGGTCATCCAACAACTTAATTTGGAGCCACTAGATAGCCTCAATGGTCATCCAACAACTTAATTTGGAGCCACTGGAAGTCTCAATGGTCATCCAACAACTTAATTTGGAGCCACTGGAAGTCTCACAATTAAGTATAACGCAGTTAAGTATAACACAATCATGTATGTATGAAATCAAGTATAATGCAATCAAGTATAAGACAATCAAGTATAAAACAATCAAGTATAAATGTTTTGAGTATTTGTACAAGTAAGCAAGCAGTTGAGTATGTATCTCCCCCAAAGAGTTAAAAAAAGTATGAAAAGAGTAGGGGCTATGACTCACAATAATAGGTAAAAGTTTAGAATTCTTGTGAAAGTAAAAACAAGTATTTGAGCATGTATCTCCCCCAAAGAGTTAAAACAAGTAAATGAGAAAAGTGGGGCTACGAACTCACCTTAAGCTTATGTAATAAGAAATGAAAGTGGTAGTCGAATCACGAAAGTCTCTAAGAGCAGCCTATAATAGAACGTT
>JARVZY010006331.1:20000-26707 GCA_030686995.1 Artemisia argyi
GGAGAAAGCCTTCCCGTATTGGGCACTAATATTTTTTTAACGTCTAATTAGATCGGGTAATCGTTCAAATTAAGAACGGAAGCTCGTTGCTTTTTCTTTCCCTAAAAAAAAATGAAATGAATTGAAGCTTTGGGGCCCTATCCATTTATTAATTCGACCCAACTTGAAATTGACTTTAGTTTCCTACCTTTCAATAAATTAAAGAAGGCTTTGTACCGAGCCGGAAAGAATAAAATATTCTCAAAACTCTTAATTGATACGACATGCTATTTTTTCCATTCATTCCCTTTCAGGATCAGTCGTGGTCTTCCAAACTTTACCGATGGTATGGACGAATCCCTCGCTTCATCTAAATGTGTAAAAGATCCTAGCCGCACTTAAAAGCCGAGTACTCTACCGTTGAGTTAGCAACCCAAATAGAAAAAGGGGTATGTAGATACAATCAGAATAAAAAAAAATTATTAAATCAAAGCATTAATCTACGAAATAAAAAATAGAAAAAAATTTCTAATCTATTTGGAACATAAAAATGACTAAATTAGATGAAAAAAAATTCCCGATCAAAATAAATAAAGAAATGTAAAAAATGCTAGACCATCCCCTATTTCTATGTTATACACTTTTTCAATCAAAAATCCGGGTATCAAATCCAACGAACCCATCATTTGAATCAACAGGTAAAAAAGAAAACCTATGGGACGGAAATAAATAGAACTGCTTATCACGATGAATTATATTTGTTCGATACAATGTTGTCAATATAAACGTTAAGAAAGGAATACGATGGAAAAAAAAAACAAGAACTTAAATTGAAAGAATAGTAAAAAAGGGACTTGTGTTGGATTGGCACTGCATATACATATATACTAAAAATTTTAGTTTAGATGGAGAATAAACAAAGAAGAAGTAGAAAAAGTATTTATGCAATCAAGAGTGTATTGAATCCATATAGAATAAAGAACTTCGATTCCTTGTTTCTTACTTGATATTAGAGGTCGAATGAAAACCATCCAATTGCAGGTAATGCCAAAATAGTTCTATTTTGTGAGGATGAATCAAATAAGGGTTTCCTTAGAAAAGGATTCTATCAAAAAAGATTCTATCAAAAAGGATTCTATAAAAACAATGATAACTAGATACGAATAGAAGAAGAAAAGAAGGAAATAAAAAAACATAGTATAGAAAAGATATCCAAAATGATATAGAAATCATTATCCTACCCTTATTTTTTATTTCCTTAATTTAATTGAATTTCATTTGATTAGGGCAAAACCTCTGCCTTTTTTAAAATATCCTGAACAGTTCCTGTAGGTTGAGCACCTTTTTCAAGGAAATAGAGAATAGCGGGAACGTTTAAATAAGTTTGATTCTTGATCGGATCATAAAAACCCACTTTCTGAAGATCTCTTCCTTCTCTTCGGGATCGAACATCAATTGCAACGATTCGATAGACGGCTCATCGGGATAGATGTAGATGAAAAAGAACCCCCCCCCCCTAGAACCGTATAGGAAGTTTTCTCCTCGTACGGCTCGAGAAAAAATGATGTTTTGTCTATGGATAAAATTAGAATTAGAATAAATAGAAAATCTGTAAAATGAATTATTCTATAATATAATTTCAAATTTCAATTTAACTCATAGTCATTTTTATTTAGCTGCGTTGCTGAAAAAAAATCATTTGTACTCATAACTCAAGTTCAATAATATAATAATAATAATTCTCAAATATATTAAAGATTTTTAAGATATTTTTTTATTGAGTGGTCTTTAACCCACCGTTTTTGTCTCGTTTAAAATTTATTTGGATTCTTTATTCGGATCCGTGAGACAATTGAAGTGGTGTTTCCTTGTTCTGGGATCCTTTATTTTTGTTTTAAATCATTGGGTTTAGACATTACTTCGGTGCTTCTTAATCCTTTCAAAATGGTAGCAACATACCCCTTTTGGGATTTCTTTCTATCAAAGAATCATACCGAGGTTGATTCATGCGCGATACACTGTCGATCGAAAAAGTTTTAGCCGTTCCAACAATTTTGAAAATTTGTTGGAATGGAATCCTTTCGATTTCTATATCGAAGATATACTTACGAAGTTGTTCCAATTTATTAATTGGCATTAACCCTAGATCGTTGCCCCTGAGAAATTAATAAATACTTTCTACTCGAGCTCCATCATGAACTATTTACATTAGAACCCAATAAAAAAAGAAGGGTTCTAGTAGAATAGAACAAACGACGTCGAGCCAAGAGCACCTTCATTCCTATATAAAATGGTGGATGTAACAATAAGAATCCACACCGGATCATGTCCTTCAAGTCGCACGTTGCTTTCTACCACATCGTTTTAAACGAAGTTTTACCATAACATTCCTCTAATTTGGAACCAGTATGGAATTGATTCAATTATGGAATCATGAATAGTCATTGGTTCAGTCGGTACAGAGACATAGTTATTTATATTTAATAGAGAATATCTACACAGATAATAAAGATTTTTCTGAATAAATTTTAGCAAAATGCCGTCTTTTTTTGTCTGAATATAACATTTTTCTATAAATCTCTATCTCAAAAAAATATCTAACAGAAATATTAAGAAATCCAAATATAGAAATAACATAACTAACAGAAATCGCACAAATAAAATAAATAAATAAATTCTATTTGACTCTGCCTCTTCAAGTGACTCAATAAGATAGACTGACCATTTTCAACTTCCCAACCTAGAAGGAATCATTACAAATCTTGATAGTTGAAAAAGTTTTCTACTTCTACATCATTCTTTGAGTCAAGTTTTACTCCTTTTTATTATCATAAAAAAGCAAGATCTCTCTTTCTTTTCAAATGGAATTGTCAATGATGCAAAGCAAATAAGCTAAATAGATCGAACAATAAAAAGAAATATCATTGTTAAATATTTAAATTTTCATATTTTAGGGATGCAATTTAGTTTTCACAAAAATGGAAACACTATTGTCACTGAAATAGGATAACCATACATACCTATAGGCTAAGCACTTCCTCGTTTTATATGTATTTTCATATTTTTTTAACCTGAGGTTAAGTAATCTTTTTCCAACTGTGATCTATGCCCCATTTTCTATGGGTCACAAAAGGGTTCAGTTACTTTTGCATGTCATTTGAACTCGATTTAGTTTGGTTTGTGAAAAAGTCAGATATGATTCCGCGAAGAATAAAAAAAGTCTATCCAAACCTTGAAACAGAACCTTGTTGAACAAAAAAGAAGTATTAGAATACAATGGATATGCTCTGGGACGGAAGGATTCGAACCTCCGAATAGCGGGACCAAAACCCGTTGCCTTACCGCTTGGCTACGCCCCATTTCTATTTTTATTGGATACTTATACTATTAAAGAATAATATTGGTATTAAGTGTTCGTCAATTCCAGTCCAACTATAGAAAATCTTTATTCTTTATAGAATCTATTATAGATTCGTGCTAGGATTTTGGCATGTGTATCTCTAGAATTAATTCAATGGAATTTATTGATCATTACATATAATTCAATTAAGATATTGTATGAAAGTATGATTTCTTCTATTCTCCTTTGAGAATCGGAGGATTTTTGATTGAGCGGAAAAAGAAGGATTTTTTGTCTACCTTACTTTACTTCATTTTTCCTTATATCAATAACTCAATCAAAATGCAATTATCTCGACGAAAAAAATGTCTGTTATGCTTAATATCTTTAGTTTGATCTGTCTTAATTCTGCCCTTTATCCGAGTAGTCTTTTCTTGGCCAAATTGCCCGAAGCCTATGCTTTTTTGAATCCAATCGTAGATGTTATGCCAGTCATACCCCTGTTCTTTTTTCTTTTAGCCTTTGTTTGGCAAGCTGCTGTAAGTTTTCGATAAGATCTTTAATACTATCCTAGAAAATTCATATTTATTCGAGAAAAATTATAACAATTGATAAGATCAAATAAGTCTGACAGTATGAACCTTCGATTCAAACATTGAAATTCTCGGATAGCCACGAGACGCCCTATTTCCTGATTTTAATCCTTTTTACGGCGAAATACCTTATTAGCTTCGGGTCCCTTACAATATCTAATTTGGGTATGAAAGTGATTTGTGGTAATCAAAGACTCTGATTACAAATTTCAACTTCATTTGAATTTCTGAACATTCTTTTCTATTTCTAGAATTCTTTTCTTGGTGTCAAAATAGGATATGTGATATAAAAATGGAGGATCTATTGTCTTTTCTCGTTTTTCTTTTTCAAAAAATGATCTTGGAGGTTGTGTAATGCTTACTCTCAAACTTTTCGTTTATACAGTAGTAATATTCTTTGTTTCTCTCTTCATCTTTGGATTCCTATCCAATGATCCAGGACGTAATCCTGGACGTGAAGAATAATTTTTTTGTTTTTATTGCTTGATTTTATAATTTTCTTAAGATTTTTTTTAGCTATTCCACACATTTAACAAGGAAAAAATAAAAAGGGGTTTGCAAAATTTGAAAGAAAAAATGGAAACTCATCAACGGAAACGGAAAGAGAGGGATTCGAACCCTCGGTACGAATAACTCGTACAACGGATTAGCAATCCGCCGCTTTCGTCCACTCAGCCATCTCTCCCAATTGAAAAAGATAATTACTATGTTACATTACACATCAAGTAAGGATTAAAGAAAGTATTTCTTTCACATTCTTTATCGTTATTATATAATTAGCAATTCAATTTAGATGCTCGAAAGATCCAAATAGAAAGATAAATAAAGAACACCTTCTTTCTTTTATTTTGTTCGAAGTGCCTTTTGGGCCTGGCCCGGTCAATACCCAGCCAGGCCTTTTTTTGTTCCAACGAATTCCCTTTATTTATAGGCAACATACTATAATATAAATAGCCAATTTGGTATCTGTATAAGAATATCCGTTCTGGGGTTTACATATACCTATAATTTTTGTTATAATGGAAATTGAGAAGGATTTTTGATTAAAAAAATAAATTAAGTATGTATCAAAAAATTTTTGCTTATTCTTATGTCATTAGGCAAACCAAAATTGATATTCAAATCCAAGAATAATTCACGAATTGTCAGTCAATAAATAGTTAATGGTTCCCATAAATTTAGGCTTTTTGAGTGAAAATATACATTTGATTTTTCAATATAAAAGTGAGTGGAAGTTTGTGTGTTTTGAGATACTATACAATCAATCGAAGGGGCAGATCAAATACAATCAAAAGGGGAAAAACGGTTTCTTTTCTAATTTTTTCTAAATTTAGAAAAAAGGATTAAAAAGGGATGCAAGTACAATAAACTCAAGTTTACTAATACAACTCAAAAAGGGAAATTTTTATCCTATTGTGTATCGTTTTGGCGGCATGGCCGAGTGGTAAGGCGGGGGACTGCAAATCCTTTTTCCCCAGTTCAAATCCGGGTGCCGCCTCATCAACAAACGAATCGAAATCTCTTGTTCTGTTCCGCTATTTTTTTATGTTCTGGGGATTTTGTAAAAGATTGGAAATCTTTGAATCTAAAATTCAAAGAAAGATTATAATGGTCGAAGCAAGACTTCCAGATTCTCTTCTACTGCTAATGTAATGTCTATTGATTGGGTCTTGAATTACATTGGATAACCGGCCGAGAATTCCACTACTAGTTGGGAAAGTACTTTCTATACTGTAATCTACATATATAGACTCGCGAGAATCTCTGAGTGTTCAGGCATTCAATCACTATTAGATTGAGATTGGATAGATAATTTACCTTTTATAGAAAATAAAAAAAAAAGCCCAAAACAATTTTTACCCCTCGTCAAGAGTATAATATACTATATCCCAACTCCTTCAGAGAGACAATCGGGAAAGGGTACGGATTATAAATCATATAGGAATTTTTAAAATCCATTTATTTGATTGATTCATCAATAGTGTTCGCCCAGAATCCCTTTTTGACTCTGGACCATTCATTCTACTATTATTAGTGAGCAATAATGGAATAATTCTATCATAGAGATAAGGGACATAATTCACATGGATATAGTAAGTCTCGCTTGGGCTGCTTTAATGGTAGTCTTTACTTTTTCCCTTTCACTCGTAGTATGGGGAAGAAGTGGACTTTAGAAGCACTCCTAATTTAGTTGAGAAATGAAAAGGTATCAATTGTTTTATAGATCGTTCTGCAACGCATTCTTTATTTAAATTGAAATAATTTTCAAATAAAAATATCTTCATTTCGAAATTCCATTAGATTCTAGTGGAGAAATGTATTCTATAACAGTAAAACAATTATTTCAGATTCATTGGAAGTTTTCAGATTCATTGGAATATAAATATATATATATATATAAATGTATGAAAGAAAAGATTGGGTCCTACGTCAATTCCAAATATGGATTAATAACTACATATATTGAATTGAAGATTGAAGATAGAAGCTAATATAGCATACCCTTTTTATTAGAAAGTCAAGTACAACTTTATACACTACTATAACACTAATAGAGAGTATGGTAAGTAATAAAGCAATTTCTTACTTACCATACTCTCGGATCTCATAGAATATCGCCGATTATAGCCCCTTGATTTCAGCAAAAATAGAATACTTTTCTTTTGATTTCTTCAAAGAATTCAGAAGTCGAGTTTCATTTAAAGTAATTAATTAATTATTTTGACTTACTGTTTTTACGTAAATTATAAGTAGAAAAGCAGTAGGAACTAAAATGAACAGTGCAGTAGCAATAA
>JARVZY010006332.1:0-26702 GCA_030686995.1 Artemisia argyi
GAGTTGACAAAATAATTAGGTGTTGATCAAATCATGATGTTATTTAGAAATGGATGAGAAAGTAAAGTTGCCAAAAGATTTGTGTTGAATCCAGATGTTTTAGATATATGCCATCATGATTGCTTCTTGATCTCTCGACCTACTTAATTGACGTGACTAAAAACCATCTCTCCATGATTAGTACACAATCTAAAACTATTTAAGAATGCAATGTTGATTAACTCCATAGCATATATAGAAGTTCTCAAAAGGTTTCAATCGGCGAGAATTAATTAACCCTAAAGCCGTGCATCCCGTTCTAGTGCCAACTGACCCTTCCCCGAGGACTCTAAGTCTAGGCAAAGAGCACATGTTTAAGTGACCTTTAATTAGTCAGTAGCTTAGAATGAACTCATGACATATATCCTCAAAGCCCTCATTGACCAGTAAACTGCATGCTTACAATGGAAAATTGATTTTACTGAGCATATATAGATCGCTAAAGACACTTGGTCCAAGGTTCTCGTTTGGTGGAAGATCAATAGTGTCACAATCTCCTCCCGTTCGGATGCCATCAAGTTAGCTGTAGTGTCAACATATCGGTTACCCTAAAATCCCCCTTTGATGTTGTTATTCAAAGAACTCTTTTGTATCTATGGAGATTTAGGAATGAGAGATGATGTTTCTCACTAAAACGGCCTTCTAAGAAACTGATCCTTAACAACATCAAACTCTCCTCATTTAATTCGATCTCTTGTAGGTTTAGGAAAAATCATTTAATTTGGATTGATAAACCATGAAATTCCCTTTGTGTTTAACAATTGATCTTTCGCTCCTAGAGTCTCGCATAATGTGATATCCCAATTTGGCTTCTGATCAGCTTAATCCAATTTTTGGTTTGTGTAGTTGATTGTGTTATATTTATTGGTAAGTCTTTTACAACAATGAAAAAAAAATCGAAGGAATGTAAAACTACAAATATTATTGTACTTTTTTAACCGACTAAATCTGATTTTAGTTACTCCAAATTTTTATTTTTTTTCACCGCCGCCACAAAGTTCGTACATTCATGACATTAAGAGATAATTGTTATAAAGGTAGTCAAATTTGTGATTGTGGTTTTTTCTCATTCTTCTCGTCTTAATTAAATTTCTCATTTGATCCCAAGTCTTAGGGGGTGTTTGGTACGATTGAATCGCGTAGAATGGAATTGCAATTTAGAATGGAAAAGGAATAACTCAAGAGAAAGAAAATATATTCCATTGTTTCGTACAAACATAGAATCGAGCAAAAACCTGTACATGATTTTTGATTCTCTTGTTTGCTACCGTAAATATAGTGCAATGAAAATGTTGATATTACTCAAAATTTCTAATTCTCAACCATTAATTATTGCTAGATGTACCTGTATCAAATCTCTAACCATCGTATAAGTTTATATTACACAATTTTTATTAAGTTCATATGTTGTAACTTTATGTTAAGAAAATTTCACTTTTGTAGAGTTTTTAAGAAAAATGTTACTGCATATGGTTAAAAAACAAGAAACCACGAACTGGAATTGTTCCATAATACTCCGAATATAATATGCATATCTACTGGTAATACTACTAACCTATAATAAATTAAAACCTCGGGATATGTGTGTTCATATGTTGTGGGTTTTGAGGTTGAACAGAGGTGCATATGTTGATATGAACATCAAGCTGTACAAAGCCAAGACTTAAGTAAATAAGAGCAAGTAGGAGAGATGGTTATGCCGTCAGATCCAATGATATAATGAGTCAAAAAGAAGATTTGGAAAATTATAGTCACCATTCGCCAGAGAGAAATTGTTAATAGGGTTTATGTGATTTTCCTCAAATAAGATAGCATGTGCGTAGCACATGACTTTGCCTCACATACCCCGCTTTTTTTCTAATAATATTGATTCTCTTTTAGAATGCTACCATGAATGGGTTCCGTCTAATTTATCAATTCCATCAATTCTTTACTTTTTTTAAGAATGAAAAAGCCAAAAGGGAATGCTATTTTTATTCTCTATTTCTTTACCTTGCATAAACAAACAAAGGAAAAGGCCTCGATTCTCCTTCTCTTGTTTCCATTCCACTGTACCAAACATCCTCTTAAGGGTAATCCAAAGTCGACCAGGATTGTAACAGCAACTGTCATATATATATATATATATATATATATATATATATATATATATATATATATATATATATATATATATATATATATATATATATATATATATATATATATATATATATATATACTAGCTTAGAGACCCGTTGACACCGGGTTATTTTTTAAAGGAATAGATAAATAAGATGATAATAAAAGTAGTAACGTAAATATGTTAAATGTAAAATATGTGTGTCACAATCGATTTACAACCATAGCGTTGGCAATGTAAAATAGACTGACTCGAACATAAGATGATGTGTGATTTTAATGATTACACCGATGATACATACATTATACAAACATGAAAGTTGGTCAAAGACCTTCCAGTACTTCTTTATACACGACATTTGTTATGGTTTTGGAGAGATTACCATCCTCATCACAAACGACAACCTTCAAACCCCGCTTGCTTTTTACTCTTGATAGTGCAACGTATAGTTGTCCATGTGTAAACACAGGACGGGGCAGGTACAAACCAACCTTAGAAAGCGACCTTGGCTTTTGTTGATTGTCATGGCAAACGATACTGATATCGGATATTGTTTTCTGACAATCTTAAGAGGCAAACGCTTGTCTGACGGAGTTATCCTCAACCTTGGAATAATAACCTTTTTTCCAAAGTTGGTTCCGTTAATGATCTGCGCCTGAATAGATGTTCTTGTTAATTTAAGTACTTGAAGTCTTGTACCATTACATAAACCATTCGATTGGTCTATGTTTCTTAACAACATAATCGGCACTCCGACTTTTAAAGCAAGTTTGTGGTTTGGAACACCTGAGAACTTCAATCCGTTTATAAATTCTGGAGAGAAAACGGATTGATCTACGACGGCACCACGCTCACTTTTATCGACGTTGTCACAACTTAAGTACACCATTTCTTCTCCGGGAAATTTGCTCAATAAATGTTCGTTTATAGTGTCAACCAACTCATTTGTGGGTGCCAAAATAGCCTTTTCTTGGAAGTAGGCCGGATCATGTATGTTATCCAACATGTTTGGATAAGTAAAGTCAATAATAGATCCTATGGGGTCATCAGCAGCATCTATTAGAATTTCTTCCGGCACATCTATCTTAACTTCTCCTTCGTTAGGTCCTCCAAGCTTGCCGTCTCCCACATTCAATATCCATTCTGCAAATTCTCTTATCTCACTAACATCTTCAGGTCTTGAACCCACAGTAAGCCTCATGTTATTGGTTAGCTTAAGAACTTTGCAGTATTCCCAAAGGTATGATTGCTTCAAAGAAGCACCAACAATGTCTTGGCGTGATCCTTTGGGAATTACAGGAAGAACGTGCCTAAAATCACCGCCAAACACCATCGTCATGTTACCAAAAGGCTCATGGCACTCGTCATACCGGTTCCTACGAAGTATGTCTCTCATAGACCGATCTAAGGCCTCAAAACAAAGCTTATTTGTCATCGGCGCTTCATCCCAAATAATAAGCTTGCACTTTTTTAACATTGCTCCCAGATCGCTTTGAGCACTTATTGAGCAAGTCGAGGTCTCATCAACATTTATTGGAATATGGAACCTCGAGTGAGCAGTTCGTCCTCCGGACATTAACAAAGACGCAATACCGCTTGATGCAACGTTCAAGACTATGTCACCTTTTCTTCTAATGCCGGCTGCAAGTGTTTTCCATAAAAACGTTTTACCGGTACCCCCGTAACCGTAAACAAAATATATACCCCCTGTTCCACTATCAACGGATTCCACGATGGTGTCGTATACGCCCTTCTGTTCCGTTGTCAATAAGGCGTACAAACGTTGATATTCAGATTCCATCTCAACGGGGTTGTAATCAGTTTCATCATATATAAGTCGATTTCCAAATTCATTGATGTATCTATCATCAGGATAAGGCATCTCAGGCCAACGCCTCAAAGTACTTCCTCTGGCTTGCATAAGTTCTTCAATGTAGTACTAAGCGATATTTTTTTTTTCGTCATCACTAAGTATCAAATCTGCATATAAAATATGACATGTTAATACTTAAGTCCTTATAAAGGTAGAAAAAGAAAGGATGTAAAATAACTGTTGCACTTTCAACATGTTGGTAGTTATAAGAGAATAATAACACTTGTTGTTTCAAAGCAAAATATTTTGTTACAACAGACCATACAAATATGACATGTTAAGAGCAAATTTGTTAACATGCCATCCTAACTATTGCATACGAAAAAAATGTTATCAAACCATAAAATTATGACATGTTAATAATTACTTTGTTAAGAGCTTAAACAAAAATAAACGATGTAACATAACTCTTCATAAGAAAACATATTGGTAGTTAACACACCGCATTATAAGTTTTAAACAAAATCAATTATCAGCAAACATAATAACAATTGTTGTTTAAAAGTAGTACCTGGGATCTTTAAAATCTGCCTTCTCTTGTATTGAACATCTTCTGCCAGCAAATGCCATGTTTCCAGCCAAACTGTCAACGGCGTTGTAAGTTCCTTTTGAGAAAGCAATGTAACAAATAGATCACGAAGATGTTCAGCGGACGCCCAATGGGCTGCGTCTTTAATACTTTCAACATACTCCTTATCGTCCTCCAAAAGTCCAGCTGCGTAGCAAGCATCTTTGTACGTTGGATAAATGACACCGTTAACCTTTCTAATATCGGCGTGATTCCGACACCCTTTTGCACTGTCTAGCAGCATCCTACAATAGTAAGCATCTCCAGTTCCTATAGGAACACTATGAATTCTTCCGATGGATTTACCTTGTTTTCTATGCGTCCAAATTCTTTTTGGGGCATTCCACACAAACTTTGTAGGAAACTCAGCGTAAGTTAACTCCCTTGCCGGCGGATAGTCTTCATTCATTTGCATCCAACCATCAAACATAGATGCGGCAACAGTTGGCTTTTCAATAACTGCTTCAAGGTCTGTGTTTTCGTCATATACAACTGGCTGCTTGCCTTCAAGATGAAAGGACAGCCTCTCAACGTTCGGTGTTCTATAATGAACTTCGAAACGAAATATTCTCCAAGCCGCCTCGCAGGCAGATAGGTACCTAAAATCCAACAACGCCTTAATCTGAGTAACTTGTTAGAAAGAATTTACGAATTCCTAAAAGAGTTGTTTATTCATTATAAAAATCCAAGTTGACATCAGATTCGACTTCAAAAAATTACCTGCAATCCAAGTAGGCTTGAATCTCATCAACAGCTTGATCAACTTGTTCACCCTCTGCTGTGGTACCCGGCTTATACAACTGTGCCGACACTCTATCCGGACCTTTGTTGATATACTTAAACAAATATTTGATCGAACCGGTCTGGTTACACCACTCAACATTAATGTGGCATTGATAACGTTTGAGAAGCATAGCGTTATACGGGATAACAAAACCGTTATGCATTTGATGACCGTTCTTTTCCACATACTTTCCGTCGTCCCTTCTTCTATAAACAGGATATCCTTCGGCGTCAATGGAACTGCGTTCTGTGAATTTTTTAGGAAAGTGTTTTGTACATTTACCGCCATCCATACAAACCTGATTTGGATCATCTTCACCGCAAGGACCATGCATCATAAAATCAGAAACCAACTTGTACAAATCCGGGTCCTCGTCTTTATCTGGTATCTCGGCGGAAATGTGTTTATCAATCTGATCAGCATTTAGGACCTTGTCGTCCTTGTGCAAGAACAAACAAATATGCGCGTGAGGAAGTCCTCGCTTTTGGAACTCAACAGTGTACACAACTGCGAAAATTGTGTAACATTTAGTTTCAAGAATATGAATGTATAAAGTTGGTGACGTAATAAAAAAATTTATTCAGGCAAACGTATAAATATATATAGTAAATTCTGATGTACATTACCTGCCTGAACGCGTCCAAATAAATGTCGTTCTTTCAAATCAATCATTAACTGGTCCAGCTTCATTTTAAACACTCTTGTAAGGGCATCAGGGCGATCTGCAACAGAAAGGTTGTGCTCGCGCATGTATCTTGCAATCTCCGGCCAGTTAGGGTTGCAAGTCATGGTAATAAACAAATCAAGACAACCGTACCATCTACACAAGGCCATGGCATCCATATAGTTTTGTTTCATGAACCTTGGTCCACCGGTAAACGAAGAAGGCAAGATGACGGGATTTCCAAGGGTAGTGGGGTCGTTGTTACCAGTGGCAACACTCTGACGAATGTTTGAGTACGTATCACATCTAAGTTTTGTCTGTTTTGATCGATGGAAAAACAAACGTTCCATCTCAACCATAGTGTAACCATCCACAAGAAATTGCTGAAACAAACGACCTCCACGCGTAAATAAATTTTCTTGATTTGGGCGATCCATTATCTGAAAAGCTAACCACTCCCTTAAAGTGACTGTTTTGTCCATTTTTTCCACGGACGGGTCGGAGTTGCAAGACCGAGCAGGACGCCTGCCAGCTTTCTTTCTATGCGGTATACCCAAATAATAACCATCTTGCGCCCGTGGCATCAACAAAGGGTATTGTAAAAGAAGGTACATAGGATGGAAAATGTTGATACGTTCCAAACCTTCACGATGCTTTTCTATCACAATATCTCTATCTTCTATACATGTATCGAAGTCACCTACAATAAGACCGGCAACCTCATTTGACGTTGGAAGATTGTAATTTCGTCCATCTTTGCCTCGCTTTGCAATGAGCTTTATTTTTATATTCTGCTCGTTGTCTTCGTTGTACCGGTCACGCGCTCTTCTAAATGTTTGAACCAAATCACTGGAGGAGTCTAAAACATCTCTTAATTCAGCAATCATGTTTCTATCAATATGGTCATTTGAATTGGTTTGACCAGACGACGAAGAAGCACCGCTGTAAATGACAGAAGTAATGTCATTAGACCTATCTTCAGCAACATAAAAACAACGTTTTACTGAATATGCATAAACAAATTCAGAAATGCAGTGATGCATATTACCTTAACGCTTTTGCTCGATTCTCAGTTTCGTTATCCGTGTCATATATATACAGCTGAGCAAATTTAGGAGGAGCACCTTCTTCCGGAATCAAGCTACCAATACTATGGTACGTTTGTCCATGGAGCCGGAAAACGTATGGAGCACGGCCTTGGTTGTTTATTTTATCATCCACCTTTCCACCCATTGAAGTGAACGAAAACATGCTATTGTATGTTCGGACATTGTTTTTGAAATTTTTACTCTTAGCATCGTCATTGTAAAACAAATCATGCAACTGCTGTGGAGCAGGCGGTGGTTGTTTGATAAACACTTTTCCCTTGCCACAACATATACTATATGATTTGTTAGTTGGATTAAGGTTTCCTTTTCTCGCTTCCGCCTCCCATACCAAAGCATGACATTCCGTGCACTCAAACGTCGGACCACCATGATCAAAGTACTCTGCAAATTTAATAAGGTTATTAATAACCGTTAATGTATAATTTATAATAATTTTGATGCATGAGGCGTTGGTGTATGAGTTAAACGAAGTACCTTCAGATACACCAATGTACTTGTCATATTCTTTCCTAACATCCCCACCGTCAACATTAAGATTAAATCTGACCGGCGTTTGAGACCGTAAAGCTTATCTGTTAGATCTCTTTCTGGTTCTTGATGATTCACCCACTTGATATGTTGATTTTTCCGTTCTTATAGCAGGAATGGTTGTTGTTAGGTTAGGCGTTGATATTATGTTGTTGCGTTCATTAGAACGACGAATAGATGGTGTTTGGAAAGAAACTGAAAACATTATAATGGTCATAATTCAAACATACTTAAACATGTAACAATGAAAGAATGTACTAATTTTTTTATGTTTCAAAACTTACCGTTTGAAACATTAGTCATAGGAGTTTCTTGTCTACGTGTGGCGGCAACTGGTGTAACTTGATCACAAATTGTTTGCAAAGCATTAGACGTGCTTCTACCACGATTGACAGTGTTACTCGTGTTCAAACCAAGGGGCGTTGTTGATACTATAGATAATTTAATTAACAAAGTCAGAAAATAATATCATTTTTACAAAACGTATATTATAAGACACATGTATATGTTTCTTACATGTTGAGTTTCCAGAAGGTGGCGTTCTGATGAAGGCATTGGAGGAAGGAGTTGTTTTAACGGTTTCTGGTTGATTCGCAATAAGTGAAAGAGGACCTACGAATTTTATGGTTAAATGATGTTTTTAGACATATATGATCGTTTAGAAATAATTTTAAGTAACAAATATATAGAATAAATTTGATCGAAAACTTAAAAACAAAAATGAGAGTTTTAAAAATACCGGTTGAAATAGCGTGGAAAGGATTTTGCCTTTTTCGCGTTGAAGAGACAGTTGATGGTTCATTATCACTGCTTGCCATAGCAATACGCGTAGGTGATCTACGATTAGCATTGGCACCAGTGTTGCAAAGAACAGCATTTTCAGAACCTGAATACACAAAACATATTGTGGTAAGGAGAAGCTACAAATATTACGTGTATGTAAGGTATAACACAAGTAAATAGCTATTCTAACCTATTGAAATTCCTGAAGTTGTAGTTCTTTTAAGAGCTGCGGCGGAAGAACTTGCAAGAATATTCGTTTGTTGAAGTGGCGTATACGACATACGACCTGTATATTTTGTGGAAACATTTGTTTGTTGGTGCGCATTTTGATGAATTATATAAAGTATTCGTAATATAATGTAACCAAAAAACAACATTAGGATATTGTAATTGTTAAAAAGGCAAGACACAAATGTCTTTTTTTTAAAAACACCATAAATTGTCAAAATTAAATCAAAATCAAACATGTAACATTGTTGCTCTTACCAATATATTATGTTTGAAAACTTACCGTTTGAAACATTTGTCATAGGAGATTGTTGCGTCCTTGTTGCAGCAACTGGTGTAACTTGATCAAAACTTGTTTGCAAAGCATTAGACTTGGTTATACCACAATTAACATTGACACTCTTGTTCGGAGCAACGGGAGTTGTTGCTACTATAAGTGATTTAATTAACGAAGTCATAAAATAATATAATCTTTACAAACAATATGCTATAACACACATGTTCATGTTTCTTACCAGTTGAGATTCGAGAAGGTGGAGTCCTGATGAATGCATTAGAGGAAGAACTTGTTCTAACGGGATCTGGTTGGTTCGCCATAAGTGAAAAAGGACCTACCAAAATTATGTGTAAATGATGTTATTATACATATATGGTCGTTTACAAAAAAATTTAAGTAACAAACATATAAAATCAATTTGATGCGACAGTCTAAAACTTAAAGGGGAGTTTTACAAATACCATTTGAAAATGCGTTTAAAAGATTTTGTGTTTTTCGTGTTGAAGCCACCATAGATGTTTGATGATCACTCCTTGGAATAGACATACTCGTACCTGATATACCATGAGTATTGCCAACGGTGTTGGAAAGAACATCATTTTGAGATTTTAAACACGAAAATCCTATTGGAGTAATGGAAAAAATACAAATATTACGTATATGTGAGGTATAAGACAGGAACATATTTATTCTAACCTATTGAAATTCCTGAAGTTGGAGTTCTTTTAAGAACTGTGTCGGAAGAGCTTGTGAGAATATTCATTTGTTGGAGTGGCGTATATGACACACGACCTGCATAAAAGATGGAAACATTTGTTGATTGGTGTGCATTTTGAATAAGCTTAGAAATTATTTGTAATATAATATAACAAAAACACGATATTAGGATACTACACAGAAGATATGTATAACCTAATTGTGATTGCAAATTTGAAGTTGAAGTTCGCCTAACAACTGAAGCAGCAGCAGGAGTTAACGGTGACAACTGAGTTGCAAGCGGGACGTGAGAATTTAAGGGCGCTACGCTGTTTGTTGTTTGAAAATTTAATCTTGAAATCATATAAGTACTATTGGCGAATTGTAGTTGGTTGAGCAGGTAACATAAACAATAATAATATGATAAATAAGTAGTTTTGTATGTTGTCAATGAAGAAGTTACTCACGATTAGTAACGTCTTGAAGAGGCAGTCTACTATAAGGTCTTCTTTGCTTGTGTGTAAAATGCGTAGATGAACCTATAATTTGTTACAAATTATGCATAGCCACAATCTTGTGTTAGTACTTTGCAAAGTGCATAAAGCAAAACATATGACAGAAAACATAAATGTATCAAAGTGTTTCAAACCTTTATTATTTGACGGCTGCAATGAAGAATTATTTGATAACAAAAATGATGGGACGTTTTCCTTTAGTGGATCATCTAAAGCATACAAACATACTAAATTATCGATCATGTAACCAAGTTATGTAATGTTATTATTCATACACATTGAAACTTACATGTGAGAATCTCGGCCAAAGAAACTCTTTTGCTTGAAGGTGGTGTGAGTAGATCTGCCAACTGAGCTCGTGGGTTTGGATATTGAGGCGTCGGAATTTGTGTCAATGGAACATTTTGCTGATTAGAAGGCTGAGGGTTTTGGCCGGAAGAACCTGCACTTTTACGTTTCCTCACATATGGTTGTTTGTTTTCTGACATGGTTAGGCTTCAAGTTTGAAAAGAATAGCTTACAATTTAAGATTTTTTTGATTAGGAGTTGTGTTAATCAAATTCAAGATGCTAACCAATATTATATACTGTAGATGGTTATAATGGCAAGAATAATTATATTGAATGACATTGAATATTTTGTAACCGAATATTTGTAACAAAAAAATTATATATATTTTGTATTAATAACATTTATTGACATTCAATCACAATAAATTATATAATTGAAAATTGGTAACTGAATATTTCATTAACCCATTCAATTATAATCAAAAGATATCCAATGGTACCATATCATTAAATCGATTACATGAAAAAACAACCAAATAAACATCTTAAATTATCATACTTTATTGATTAAAAAAAGTGAAAGTAGAGTTCATAAGTTGAAAGATAATGAGATGCTTGAACTTCCATCTTCACCGAAGAAGCTTAAATCCACAACATAGTCATCCGTTAACTCATGACCCATTGCCCTTAATTCGTTGATCAATCCATCTGCCTTTAGAAGCTTCGACTTGACACCGTTCAAAACCCTTTGACACTCATCATGATCACCTACATTGACTTTAAGCCAGTCAAGTAGAATGTTAACATCAAGATCATCTGTAAATTAACAAAGACAAAGGATAAATATATAGTTAGTATCAAAAGACATATTTATTTACACATATGGTCCATTATATATCTATGGAAAGTCAATGTCTTGGGAAAATTGATGTAATGAAAAGATATTAAATAAAATAAAGATAATAAACTACTAAAATAGTTCAAGAGAAAATAACAAAAAACATAAATAAAAATTGGAAACAAACTATGAAATTAAAATTAAACATTGTGATTATTTTGAAAAATGTTGAATTCATAATTTTTGATGTTTTGATTATCAAAAATCGTCATTGTCGTCATCGGTATCATCATCAGACAGTGCATCTTCATCGTCGATGAAGTCGGCTAAGTCATCTCCATCATCAACCTCATCCGAAGATTCGTCACTTTCAAGGTCTTGTAAGCCAATTCCATCCTCTTCATCCGTACCGCCTTCAACGGTATCGCTAATGTGAATAGCATTATCTACTTCAATGTCATCATCCGTTTCTTCGTCAATCAAACGAAACGGATGTTGATTGGATGAAGACGTTCTTGGTTTCTTGTTTGAGCGACGGAAAGTGAGAGGCGAATCATCATCATGATCCTATGTAAAATAGTAAACAAACTTAACATTAATATTATGTTGTATATACATAGCTTTTTTCATGTTGACACTTTAGACAAATAATAATAATAAGAATAATAATAAGAATAATAATGATAATAACAATAATAATAATATTAAAGTAGATCATTGTATCAAAATAATATATGTTGATCAATGAATATCTGTATATAATTGTTTTGAATGTCATCATAAGACCATATTTTTTTTTCGTTTAGAATGCTTATGCACTGACCTCGTCAGAAGAGATAATGTTAACAACATCATTGTTTACAACTTTTCCATCTTTAGTCAATCTTCCGCGTTTTTTAGATACGGGTTTGGCCTACACAATTAAAAATAATTCAAGATATATTAAAGTGTACATTACTTGTGAAAACAAATATACAATGACAAATTATCGGTCGAATATATAAGTTTAAATATTACCACGTCATCATCTGAGATATCAATCAACGGTATATCTTTACCGGGAACATTTACAGAATCTAATGCTTTATCATTTTCTTGCTCTTTGCTTGCCTAAATCAAAAGAAACACAACCAAAATTTACATACGTATCTACTAACTATATTATAAACTATTGTTACAAATTAATTTAATAAAAAATATATATATATATATATATATATATATATATATATATATATACACAAAAAGTAATTATACCTTTGATGAATCGTTGCTATTCACCATAGTTTCACAAAAAAGAACTAATATTAGAATAAAGGTGCAAGGGATGTATGTTTGGATTTATAGGAAATGAAGGCCCGTATATTAAGAATGGATTTATAAAATATTGTATTTTATTTGTAGATTGCATATAATTTTTTTTGGGTTTATATGAAACAAATCTTTTTTTATTTTTACCTTCACCATAATATTTGTTGAAGATTACACATACTTTTGTTACTTTATATATGCCTTGTCAAATTTAGTAATTAATGATGTAATATTGTGGCTAAAAACATATAATATGTACTTTAGTATAAGTGCTTCTAATTTGTTTACTTACCTAAATTTGTTCACAAAGTGTATTATTATCTATATCTATATATATATAAAGAATGAGTTCCCCTATTGAATGTGAGCATTAATGTCACAAGCCAAGAAACTCAAACATCAAGTATAAGCTCATAAATTTCGTCCAGGTTGAGCTTATTTTGAAGCTTCTACATAAATATAAAAATACAAAAAGTTCTCAATTGAATGTTGTGATGGTTCGGTTTTGATACAAACTTTCTAATTTCCAGGTGTACTTAATGTAATTAAGTAATGTGAATCGAATTAGTCTTTTAGTTTGCTCAATCTTTTCATATTCATCAGTTATACAAAATATTTGGCTAATGAGCAAGTATAAATATGTATTATGATTCCAGATTTCCACGACTCACAGTAAGATCAATTTTCGTAGTATATTTTTTACCGGCTACAACAAAATCACATGCACTATCCTATCCCCACCTCACAGTTACCAACAGTCACCAACCATCTCATACACAAACAAGAATCGAACACAAACGATACTACCAAAAGACCTTGGATCTGTTCAACTTTTATACAAATATTTAAAGATAATTCTATGTTTGAACACAAAACCCATCAATGGTCTTAAATACAAAATCAAGACATAAAAAAAACCTACCTGAGACCTTTTACAAGATCTTTAAGCCGAAAATAAATTAACACATCAATTGAACATAACCGGCAAGACAAGATGGTTTGTAGTTTGTTATTTTTCAAAAAAAATGAAAAGGGTTTGTTTGGATTGTCTTTCGAAATAAATAATGAGCGTAAATGTTTGAAGGGTTCATTATTTGAGCAGAAAGTCACAAAGAAATGGTCTTTTGTGTTGTTGTACGGTTTCTTTTAAAGATTATGAAAGAGTTTGTAGCTGTTGTGCCTACAATTCATCTTGCGTTTTTCAGATTTCTGGCTTTGTGATGGAGATGATTGCGCTTATTTGTTGATGAGAGAAAAATGGTGTTGGTGGCTACAAAAGGTGTGTGTTAGATCAGGTTAAATGAAAGAAATTATGGTATGCTATTAGAAATGTATGGGGTTGCCTGTAATTGATATCCTAATCGGCAATTGAGTTGAAAAAAAAAGATGGCAGCAAATTAATTATGCTATTTGTATTGCATGAAGTCCACTATAATTTTGAATATACCATGCTATTGTATCACACTCTTTACACAAAAGAAAAGATTTGCTAGAATGACCATGAAAAAGGTCAATTTTTTATATAGTGCGGGCTAATGTTAGGCGTAGTCTGTGCTACAAACACATCTGAAATTAGAGGTGTGCATAGTTTAGGTAATAACTGAATAAATCGAAAATCAAATGCGAACCGAATCAAAAAAAATCAAACCGAACTTATAATCAAACCGAATTTGTCAAAATCGAATCGAATTCAAGCCAATTTTTGTCAATCAGTATCTCGACTAATGTTTGAAAAAATTGAGAAATATGTGACATGGTCACATGGATATAGAACGTTGGGCCATAATGACTATCTATTATATCTATATTTTGAGTTTGGTGTGAGTAATGACTTGATTAAACATTTAAGCTTCCTAATATTGGTTTCAAATAAAATCGTGAAGTCCATTTTAAGTAAACAATAGAGACTAATATAGAAGCGACCATAAAACTAAATCTTCATCAATGGCAAAATGATTGATAAAGTGAATTGATGTCCAATACATAGTTCCTAACATCATATATGAGATGATATTTAACGGTTAATGATATTTAAAGGTTAATGATATTGTTAGTGTATTTATTAAAATAACTTATTTTTCAAACATTTTTATCTTATGTCCACGTTAATCAACTCTCTTTCTAAATGGTTGTGTTTTCATTAATTTGATATATTTTTCTTAAAACAATTATGTTTTAAAAAACTTACTTAAATAAACATCGTTTATTGAGTCGTGTACCCTCAATAAAAAATAAGTATATAATAACTAAATATGCATAACCCATACAAAACCGATGATTTTGTACAGCGAACAAAGCCCGTGCATCGCACGAGCCATGCTGTCTCGGCATTAAAAAAAAAGGTTAACAAAACATTTAAAATAAACCGAATATGTATTTCGTTACAAATGTATAAATGTATTATTTGAGATAGCTTGTTAAATGAGCCATAATCATTGCAAAGTTGAATCTAAATTGGGACTCGGTTACATTTCCCATACTTATATTGATTACAACATTAAAAGAGATTGCTCATATCCTACCAAAACAAAACACATAGTCATCTTCTTCATCAAATCCTTCAAAAAAAACCGTCACATCAAAAAAGGTAATTTTTTTGTTTATTTTGTGAATCGAATATTTTAGATAACTAATTGTTTGCGATAAAGAATGAAAGGAATGTGATAACCACTATAGACTGAGATGAAAACTATCGATAAATACTTGCATGTGATGAATCGCCTATTATTTTGGTTGTGTAGGCTGATGTTCATTATTGTGCTGTTTGTTTTAGTTTTGATTCAAGATGGTTGTTAGATTCAATGTATTGGAGTTTGATCAATAGAATATAGCGAATAGTATAGATTATTGATCTTCTACAATTATGACATTATGTTTAAACAAAAGTTTCTCATAAGTTAAGAATGATGAACTGGTTATGTATTATACATGTATTGAAAGTGTTTAATTTATGCTTAAAGATGGATGTTAGGTTGAATGTATTCATGAGTTTATGCTTAAAGATGGATGTTAGGTTGTTTTTGTAATTATAAGTAGGCTACAAAAAAAGGATATGTTTATATTTAGGTGGATACGTTAACGGGAAAAGTCACGAAGATGAAATCCAGGCTCTATAAGGAGATTAGGAGAGGTTATTATGGTTATGAGAAGCATTTAGTACATATTGAGATAACCATGATAAAAGTGCCATTTAAACGTCACCATAACCGACAGTTGGGTTTGGCTCTTTGTGAGAATGCTCAGGAGAGGGTATTTCAAGCGTAAAATTCCATGACTATGAATTTGAAACCATATTAGATAACCAACACAATAACACAATTTAAATTACATGAACGTTAGATTCATCGCCTAAATTGAAGGGTCTATAAGTCGGGTGACTCGATTATGGCGTTTGTTAGATTGAATGTATTGATGAGTTTATGTTTTTGAAAAAGTGTATGATAAGTTAGCAACGATAACTTATAATCAAAACTGTTTGATTCTATATGATCATTTTAAATAGTTATTGATACGTAATCTAATAAACTGTAATATTTAGTTTTGGAATTTATATTATATTGACAATGTTAACGTGGGTCATATTATTAAATAGGATGGCCATGCAGTTTCTGGTCGAGGCAAACAAAAAAAACATCGGAACACTACAGGTATTTTTATTGTTGAATAAGTATATACCTTATTACTTTATTACTGTAAGTTAAAACTTATATACTGTCAACGATTTTCAATGACAGATGCTTCCTACGTTCTTTACCGAAAGATTGTATCCAAAAGATACCTGGATATACTTGATACACAATAAGGGAACGAAGCATAAGGTGTACTTTAAAATGATTGCTGGTCGTTTGACGTTGTACTCTTATGAATGGAATAAGTTTTTAGAAGATAGTGGATACCGGAACATACACACGTTGCATTTTATTCGTGAGGAACCGGACTTGTACTATGTGACAGCGTACAACAGATCTGGCTTTGAATGCAATGGATATAACATGCCGGAGGTAGGTTATAGAGAGGCTCGATGCTTGCTTACTTTGGAAGAAAAAAATCTTGGGCCGGTAATTCCTAACTTATAACCATTACATAATATATATATAGATTTCAAATGTTATTTTAACCAACAAATTTGCTGACAAATTCTTTTATAAAAATATATGTTTCGCAGTTCATTCCATTTGGTTTCTTGGCAAACGATGACAATCCTTAATACCGCGTTCTTCTGAGCGGCATCGAGGTAGCAACTGTGACTCGTTTTCAAAAAGAGATAGTGGAAGAAGATGTCTATAATGTCCATGTGTTCGGAGGACCGGGATGGGAGAAACTGGTTGAAGATCAAAACATCGTTCCTGGCACAAGAATGGTTTTTAGGAAGTTAGTAAACAATACTCTTTCATTGCAGCTATTTGATGTGAATGGGTTGGGGACGCACCATGAGGTTGTTGAATGTATGGAACTCAACGATCTCAAACCATTTGTGAAAAGTCCGGTAGAGACTAAAGGTATGTTGCATAAATTCACATGTGTTAAATATATATAGATATTTCCATTAAATCTAAAATTTTGAGTATGATTATTCTAATTTTTATTTGCTTAATTCAAATGTAGAACTGAGGCTTAAACATATGTGTGAATGGGAAGACCACAATCAGCACGATGATGAGAATGATGTTTTCTACGCTCCCATTGTGGCATATGTCACGGACAGAGGACGTTTGGTAAGTAGTCCATTTATATTTATAATTTGATTCATTATCCTGTTTGATCGATTGGGACTATATAGTGCAATAGAAAATCATACTTAGTATGTTGATTTTTGCTATTAGATGTTTCCCTGTTATACAGTAAAATAAACGATAAACGTTGACATATGTTCTTATTTGATCCCTTATATAACTTTGATGATATGTTGGACAATTACAATTTTAGTTGATGAACATATTTAATCTGTTGAGTATATATTGGAAAAAACATATAAATTTCCGTTTATTGCTTATCAAAATCGACCTTGTGTTAATGCAGAACATATTCCATAAGTTTGTGAGGTCCCATGAGATGTGGAAGTTCCATAACGCACTCCTAAGATTTGAAGGTAAGGAGTTCTATGTGGATCTTGATGTGGAACCACACAATGACAGGCCAGGGAGCAAAAACCATGTGACGATCAAATACAAATGGAAGAAAATTGTTGAAAAGTGTGGTTGGCAAAAAAACAAAATGGTGCGTTTCAAGCTTGTCGACGAAATTCCAGATGTTAGAGCTTCGGTGCATTCCAGTAAGCCAGTTATAATACCGGTCTTCCACATGTGTTAAAAATCTATCTACTGATGCACGAAACTTTGTGTCCTTGTTTTATGTACTAATATTTTTGGGTTAGACATCGTTGACAGTATGTACTTGGAATATCGTATTACAGTTTTGCGTTTTGGGTTATGTGCTTCATAGAAGCAGCAAACTGTGGAAATGCGTATCGCTAATGTGGGAAATGAACAATATATTGCTAAGTATTTCTGATATATTATGGTAACTGCATGTGGTTTATTCATATTTTTTGGATCTGATTATGTTTTCTACCTATGAAATTTTGTCTGTTTACACACTTTGTAGATGGCCCATTATCATGTAACTCAATCGATGGATGGATCTGGGCTAATTTTAACAATTAGGATCTGGGCTTACTTTTATAACGGTGACGTGGGCTTGTTTGATATGGGCTTTGTATAATTATAAGTTTATTTAAAAAGATGTATAATTAAGGTATAATATGGGTTTTGTGAAAATAAGATTTATTAAAAACATGTGTATTAGCAATAAGAAAATTAAATCAATAACCGACAATATACAAACATGGGTGACTATGAAAATTGATAGTTTTGCATAATAAACACTAACATGAACGATGTTGAAATTTAAAAAGTGAAAATGGAATTATTATTGCATCATTTATCAATTTCAATAATGACCATTATCTCTAAGAAGTCCTTCGATTGGCCTCAACATGTCCACTTATCCATCCGTTTCTTTCCCATCTTCGTTCGAGCCACCTATTATTATTTGGGTCAATGAGGGTGGGATAGCGACGATGAGCCAAGTAAATATCCAATGCATGGCCAACTTGAATATCGGATAGCCACGCCTCGACATAGAAATCATGTTCTATCTTACGCAGACTATCTTGTTCTTCGATTGGGACATTTGGAACACGCAAGTAGTAAGCAAATATATCGGTATAGTGACTAAGATGATGGGCAACTAAACGTCTAATGGTGGCGAAGGTTAAGTTGTCTATTGAAACATTGCATATCATAAGTTCATCACCACCCCAATAATCATAAAGTACATTAGAAGTTACAACTCTACCACCATGATGAATGCATATGTCAATGGTAGGCGGAGCGACACAACATTCACTGTTATAAAGAAAATTTAAACAATTAGATGACATGAAATAATTGCATTTGAAATAAAGAAGCGAAACTGTATAACTTACTTGAAAGCCCTAACCCTACGATTACCATTGTTGAATCGCAGAGGCATTGTGGTGTAGTGATGAATATGTGATTTTGAATCCGATTATTTATAGAGTATAGAGAATAGTGTATTTTTAGAATATATTCTTTCAACATTTAAGATGTATAATTTTATGGGATGATATGATTGTTAATGAATTTAAAGTGATTGAGGATTTGTAAATATTATAAATTTAGAAAGGATACAAATGCATTTATTTATATCGTTTAAGGTGAGAGTAAGAAATGGTGTAGAAAGTATTTTAAAACATTTAAGATGTATATAATTTTATAAGATGATATGATTGTTTATGAATTTAAAGTGATAGATGATTTCGAAACTTTAAAGTGTAAATATAACCATTTCATATTTTATCCAATTTAATAAAGATGGACGATAACATAATAAACTGTATATGTTGTATTAAGAATAATTTGGTGTTACATTAGTACACAAATTATTGGAGATGCAATATACTTACAATTATGAAAAATAAACTATTAGTACATTAATTTTCAACTAAAAAAGCTATGTATAATAGTATAACTTATGGACTTGTTCTCCGTCCTGGTAGTTGATCATTCTTCAAACTTGATGAATTGAAGACACCCAAACTTCTGCAAAATAACAATAAGCAAACAAAAGCATGCATTGTATATATATAAAGGTTAAGTTGCACACTGAATTTTAAAAAACTTAAACAAACCATTGACCAAGAAGCATAGAAATAAACATCCATATTGTTGAAATGTTTATAAACCATAAATGGGACTCCCCATATCAAAACACAATAAAAAACGTCTAAAATAATCCAAGCGCATTAGCAAGATATTGTCTTAAATATGCAAAAATGCATATTCAAAATGGAAACAGTTTAAAATAAATGTCCCGAAATGCAAAATAGTTGCATTTATTTATTGGGACTGATCGATATTCACTCAGCGGCTTTCTCCAACTTAATATCCAGGATTTGTCTTTTTATGCTTGAACCATCACTTTCATGCTCCACATCGGTTGCCGCACGTTTAGAACTCTTTTGCTTCTCAACTGGGGTAGTATTCTCATCAGTTTGAGATTCCAGATCCTGAAGATAAAAACAAACAGCTCAACATTGTAAGTATGAGTTACTCATAAAACCAAAATGAATTTAGCAAAAAAAATATAATGCACTTACCAATGGAGTTACTTTAGGCAATGCAGAACTTGTCTCCTCGGGATCCTATTTATTTTGTAAGTGTCAAAGGCTGAACAAAAAGTTGAATAATAGAGTACACGTTATGGTAACAATGTAGAAAATCATTACCTTCAACGGCGTTGCAATGGCAGCAACAGAGTTCAAAATCTCAGCATCGTCCGTCAGACGGAGAACAGTGAACACAGGCAACATCTTTTTTGCATTGACCTCATCGAGGGACACCTTAAAAGCATACTTCTTACCAACCAAGTTGGTGATCTCTTTCGGGAATTCTTGATCTCCAGCATTCTACATTTTAAAAATACAGTATTTACATATGATGTACATCTTGTATTAACGAAAAAGCGTGAAAATTTTTAGATATTGTACAATTTAGATTACCTTGCACCCGTATTTGTCGCACAGCTGGTAAGCAGACCTACCAACCATTGCCTGCACCTCGTCGTTAAAGAGTGAAAGGGATATCGTGCCTGACTCATCCTGGACTCTAATCTGAAGACGAAATCTAAAACAACAACCAAGTGGACAAATTCGTAAGGTGATGGTTTAAACAAACTATCGTATTACTATCTCACTTATAAAGAGACAATAACAATGCACTTACTCAGTTTTTATCCCTGTAACAGTCTTAGCACATTTGGTGCATGTCCATTGATCAGGCGTTTGCTGGTATCCAAACTTGGGTTTGGATTCGACCTCGAGGTCTACAAACTGGGATTCTTTAATAACTTTTTTGTTGCACTTGCGGCACCCGAGGTACCACCAGCCCTCCTCCTCGTGGATAGCAATAATTGTTCCAACTATTACGCTTGCCTTACCCTGAAAATGTTGTAATTTTTTCTTTTTAGGTTTCTAAAACATTTGACATATTTTATAAAGGTGTGCAGAGGAAGAAAGTGTAACCTGATCAACATCAAGTAGATCAACAATGTTTTTAACTTGAAACTTGGTCAGAAACTCCTCTCTAGTTGAATGCTTGGACTGGGTAGAAATACGGGAAGCCGTGTTTTCACTTTTCGAATCATCCTTCTCAGCAAACAGCCTAAGAACAATCAAAATAAAAAACCATTTGAAAATTTACAAAATTTGTATGATACTTAAAAAGATATACAATTCGTTCATCAGATAACATACCTTAGCCTATACAACTCCACATCAACAAACTCTTCTTTTGGGATGATTTCATTGCCGTCAAACAAAAAAAGCCTTGTCCCATTATATGCATTTTGAACTACCATTTTGCCTATTTAAAAAAAAACATTGAATAAGATACAGGTTGGCGCAATATATAGGCAAAATATCATATGTAAAAGCAATCAGAAGTATACCATCCCACATCTTCATCATTCCAAATTGAAGAATTAGCATGAGTTTTCCACGGTTGGCGCAACCATCGACAAAATCTTGAAACTGTTGAGCATATGCACCCCACAACGTGCATCTGAGTTCGTTTCCACTGCAAATACAGAAATATAAGAAAAAAAACTACAACTATATATACTTTATTAAAGAAAATAGGTTAAAAAAAGGTAATACTACTCACTCGGCATCAGCCAGGGTCAAAGGTTTCTTTTTTCCAGATCTGCCATTCTTGTCGTAGTTATCTAAATCATCACAAGCAACCACATGCCCAATTACATCTACAAAAAAATTTAGACCAAAGCAATATAAAACTTTTTTAGTAAATGATGGGAGTTATACAGACAGTATTATATAAGGAAAAAGGAAGAATTAGTACGTACCAAACTGCCCGTCTTCTTCTAGTGTCAAATCAACAATTGTTCTGAATGCTCTAAATTCAAACCCATAAAGAGAACCGGTAAAGTCTGGACACGGTTCAATAATTGTATTGGACAAAAAACTCAAACGAAGTGGTTTGTTGACCATGCGATACTTGGGCTGGATCTCCCCAAGACTGTATCGAGACAGTGTAACAGCACTTCCCTCTGCAACCTTGTGCTTAAAGCCATTCACTAATGCCATACGCATAGTCGCCTGCATCTTAGTACCCTGTTCCAATCGAATATAACAAACAAATAAATTACAAAGGCAGATGTAGGACTAAATGATGAATATCGTGTTATAGTAACGACATTACCTGTTCATCCATAATCACTAATTCCATGTTTTTCAATCCTTGTTTGCCATACACGTCCTGCATCCAACTTCTTACTATTCGGACACGAAGTTTGATGTTGTCTTTCACTGCCGATAAGTCATTGATAAAACCTGCAACATATGTAGCCATGGTTTTTATGCTTGTTGAAAGTGATACTTTGAAAGCTTAATGTGGTAAACAAAACGCAACTTACTTACATTATATAGGCATAAATTAAACCTAATTGTCATACTTATCACAGGAAACTATTCTCCTAATTATTCTAATTACTATAAATATTCTCCCCAATTTTCACCCTAATTAAATTATTTGAAATAATATATCATTTTCCCCAATTTTCACGCCTTATTTCATTATTAGGGTTTCATAGAAAGATTATTAAAATTTAAATAAATTAGGGCTTTAATAATTAATTAACTTAGACAATAAATTAATCAAAAATTAACATATGAAACAAACAATTCGATACAAAATTGAAAAGAAAAAGGGAAAAAACAACTTACATATTTCAAAAATAACAAAATGAAAATGGGATGGCAAATAATCATGTTTATCAATCGGTTTACAAAAATAGATGACACCGAACCTTAAGGAGGAAGTGATAATTTTGATTTTCCAACTGGAATGAATTTTTCGAATTTATGGAAAAATATTGTTGTATGATTTGATTGACTAAAAACGTAGGGATGAAGAAATAAACGCTCCTCATTAATGAATCGTGTAGAGGAAGATGTTGAACAGATTTAATGGTGGTAAAAGGTTGCCAAAAATAAGATTGAAGATGTAATAATTAACCGGAGGAGCGTGAAGAGTTTGAAAGAACCATCCGAGTGCAAAAAGATACTTGTACAATGGAGCTAAACATGGAAAGACACGTCAGAGCATTAAACCAATTTTTAATGCGGGTAGCTTAGGATACTTGTACAAAAGCTTATTTTATTATATAACATATATATATATATATATATATATATATATATATATATATATATATATATATATATATATATATATATATATATATATATATATATAGTTCTTGCGAGAACCATTTTATCTGCGAGAACTGAGAGAACCACCAAAAACATACATGCACGCCTTCAATAATTGTATTTTTGCACATATGTTCTAAAAACAACATATGTGTTTTTAAAAATAAAACATAGTTGTTCTAAAGAATTTGATAAGAAATTAGAAATACAACATTTTTCTTTGAAGGTGTGCATGTATGTTCTTATAAGGCGTGCAACGAAAATATTACGGCCTTGTGTAAGATTTTTGTGAAAAAAGAGGATGAGTTCATGATGATATTGAAGAACATAGGTGGATACTTACGATTATTGATGATTTGCATTTATTTTTATTTTATTTTAAAATGCGTGTATGTATGTTTTTTTTTGTTCTCTCAGTTCTCGCAGATAAAATGATTCTCGTAAGAAAGTCCCCCTATATATATATATATATATATATATATATATATATATATATATATATATATATATATATATATATATATATATGAGGTGAGTTATTTTAGAGATTAAGTTTTTGTTGTAAACTAAGGGACAAATCCCCATCATTTATCTATTTTGATCTAGCTGGGGATTGACATAAGATTTAATAGGGCAACCTAAGTCAATGTTTTTTTCTTGTCTTTTTATTTTTCTTATTTATTCACTTTTTTTTTCCTTTTCTTTTATGTCTTTTATTTTTTATTTTTTTTAATTCACTTTTTTCTCTTTAATTCACGTTTTTTTCGCTCTTTTTTTTCGCGCGTTTTTTTATTTTTTTTACTTTTTTTATAATGTTTTTTTCATTTTTATACGTTTTTCATATATATTCGTCGGTTTTTTACGTTTTCATTCGTTTTCGTCATTTTTTATGTTTTCTTACGTTTTCGCCCGTTTTCATACGTTTTCCTCCGTTTTTATACGTTATCGTCCGTTTTTATACATTTTCGTCCGTTTTCTTACGTTTTCATCTATTTTCGTCTGTTTTCATACGTTTTCGTCCATTTTTATACGTTTTCGCCTGTTTTCATGCGTTTTCGCACGTTTTCATATGTTTCCGTCCGTTTTCATCCATTTTTATATGTTTTCGTCCTGTTTTCATACGTTTTCATCTATTTTCATCCGTTTTCATACGTTTTCGTCTGTTTTCATCCGTTTTCATATATATTCGTCTGTTTTCTTACGTTTTCATACGTTTTCGTCTGTTTTCGCCCGTTTTCATACATATTCGTTCGTTTTCTTACGTTTTTGTCCATTTTCATACGTTTTCATCCATTTTCATATGTTTTCGTCCATTTTCATACGTTTTCGTCTATTTTTATACGTTTTTGTCTATTTTTATACATCTTCATACGTTTTCATCTGTTTGCGTCTGTTTTCATACGTTTTCTTCCGCTTTCATACGTTTTCGTCTGTTTTTTTATGTTTTCATCCTATCTCCTACACATTCGTCCGTTTTTCTTATGTTTTCGTCTGTTTTCATTCATTTTTGTTTGTTTTTAATTGTTTTTTACCGTTTTTATACATTTCTAAATATCACAAATGATATTTTGAATACCACTTATGATATTCTGAATACCACTTGTGATATTTTGAATACCACTTGTGATATTCTAAATATCACAAGTGATATTCTGTGATATTCTGAATGCCACTTATGATATTCTGAATACCACTTGTGATATTCTGAATATCATACAGAATATACTTGTGATATACAGAATATCACAAGTGGTATTCAGAATATCACAAGTGGTATTCAGAATATCACTTGAGATATTCAGAATGTCACTCATTCATAATATCACAAGTGATATGAATATCACAAGTGATTTTCAACAAATGTTTTTTAACATAAAAATCACAAGTGATATTCAGAATATCACAAGTGATTTAAAATATCGCAAGTGATTTCACGTTTTTTTAATTCATTTTTTTTTTCACTTTTTAATGTTTCTGTCCGTATTCTGAATATCACAAGTGATATCTGAATATCACTAGTGATTTTCAACAAATGTTTGTTAACATGAAAATCACACGTGATATTCTGAATATCACAATTGATATTCAGAAACTCACAAGTGATATTCAGAATATCACAAGTGATTTCACGTTTTTTTTAATTCATGTTCCTTTCACTTTCTAACGTTTTTGTTCGTATTCATACGTTTTCGTCCGTTTTCATACGTTTCTGAAGGGGGGGTTGAATATCAATTGTGGAAAACTAGAAGGGGGGGTTGAATAGTTTTACGTCTTTTTAATAAACAAGTATCAATACGAAATATATAATAATGATAAGTAACAATAATAAGTAAGAGATGGAAAGATCGAACCGCGAGACAAGAGATTTATAGTGGTTCGGCTACAAGGACACCTTCCTTGCCCTACTCCACTCCCCGAGCACCTAACTCGAGAGTTTTCTTCACTATATCAACAAGCTCCCTTATGGCGGAGAAAACCTTACACACCAATTTACACACCAATATTCACACCAATCTACACACCAATTTACACACCAATCTACACACCAATAATCACACCACAACACCTTCACACCTAAGTCACACATTCTACACACCTTCTTCAAATCAATCTACTTCACACCTAGCTTCTTCACACCAATAGATTTCCTAGCTTTTCTTCTTCACACCAAGCTATCAACTAATCACACAATCTATATCTAACACAACTATCTACAAGCAAATATTCACAACAATCTTCACAAAGAGTATGTAAATAATCTTGATGTTACACCAACAACTTTGATGTGGAGATCACAACAAGTGGTAATACTTCTTGTCTAGGAAGATAGAAGTATTCTTCTCTTGCACTTGAGAGGATGGAAATTGGATCACTTTGAAACAAAGAATATATATACACTTATGATCAAAGGATGAGAGAATAGAGAATTAGATCTGGATCAGAAAGTTTAGAACTGCAAAAGGTGAGAAAAATCTGAGGGATGAATCAGTATTTAAAGGGGGGGAAAATACTGTTCTGGAGCATGGCCGGTCCCTTTAATTGTAGGCCGGTCCCCTTAATGATTAAGGGGGCCGCCTAGTAAAATTAAGGGGGCCGCCCTCCTGAACGTTGGGTTTATTTGTCTTTTTGTGGGGAAGGTTTTTCTAGATTAGATTTGCCATTTTTGGTTGGAAATTTGAATTCATATATTTATAATGAATTAAACATATTCCTTTAATTCCAAAAATGTTTTGCAAAAGATATAAAATGTTTTGTGACATTTTA
>JARVZY010006333.1:0-26701 GCA_030686995.1 Artemisia argyi
CTTGAAATATGTTTATATTTAGCATGTTTGTATCTAATGTTTGTATCTAACAAGTGATAATAGACTTCAAGTCAATTTTATCTTATTTGAACTTACTAAATTTGCATTCTCAGTTGGGTCTCAATTAATGTGCGCCACTTTTTTAGTTGATGTAAGTTACGTAGAAGAAGTTTTATTTTGCGTTTAATTAAAACCGACTTGACCCGGCCCGATCGATTTTGAATTTTTACAAATTTTTTTTTACCCGTTGTTAAGTCATTCTAATCGCAAGTTGCCCCCTTCGATTAGATTTTCTGGCTCCGCCACTGGTTGTGAACATTGGATGTTGCATGTTTTGTAATGACCACATCCTTTTTCTAAGATTAGATTTTCCGTGAACTTCAATTCATGCTGGCAGGCTTAATAAAATGAGGTAGGATGCCTAAATTCATGTCTAATTTTGTGTTTAAACTTAAATGTCACTCTTTTAAATTGAATGATCCACTTCATCATAAACCAATGAACTAATGACACATATTTTTAAGCACAAAGTTAAGCACTAGTTTAGGTTCACAATCATTTCTCTAATAAAATATATGATCCGGTTAAAAGTTCCACTACAAAAATTATTTTGACGCACAAAATTATAACTTAAAAAACTACGTTCGTACGACAGAAATTATGACACAGGACGCATATCTTAACAAAACTTTATTTAATTAATATTAATATCACTATTCGGATTATATATACAAAAGTACTAAAAGATGAATACAAAAATGAAAGATGTGTACCAAAAGTTAAATTACTCCGTACACTTACTAAGAAGTACGTAATAAAGTACAAGTGATGAAGAAAAAGATTAGGCAACCAAGGTGTTAAGAGAGAATTAGGAGCCGGGATCATTTTGTCGTTACCGTCGGTGGATTCCCTCGATTTTCAAATATACTAAACAAATAATAAACTGATTAATTTCAAAAAGATGTTTATTTTAGTTTTCTATTAATTACTGTGACTGTTTATTAAGTAAGCTCATATTAGTGTCGAATATGCTTGTGAACATAGGCTTGTAATTTCATTTACATGATTTTTATATGCTTCTTTTCTTTAAATCTAAGTAAGCTTAGAGAAACGCCACTAGATAGCTTTTGTTATACTTGATCTTAGCTAAGTGGTTGAAATGAAACCCTTTCATTCAAAGCTCCCCGATATACAATATTCATTTACAAAGCAATCAACAACTCAACTTCGATCGAGCACACTCATAAACACTTATACATTTTTAGTCTAGCTCACTCATATATGAAGATTGGAAGATGGTGTATGACCAATCAATGGAGGGAGGGTATGATGAAGGATGCTCATATATGAAGATTGGAAGATTGTGTAATTTCGTCAACTGGTATGCTACTTATATATATTATCTAAGTAGTTAATATTCATGTTTAAGTACATCTCTCGTGAAATAAGATAGAAAAATTTACTGTCGATAATAATTTTTTAACTTTAGGTTGTTGATATAAATATAGACAATGTACTTTCAGCTTAGATATTATCATATGTTAAATATAGTAATGTCAAGGATAGCTATCAATGATCAACTTGTGTTAACATTAAATTATTGATCAACATGTGCTTAACATTAATTATCATATGTCATGTATGACAGGATGTCAGAATTAAACATACAAACACTAATTGCAAATGACATGGATAAAGACAAAGTGTCTTAGCTACAAAGTTGTTACTATAATTCACCGCCATAGCTAAAATATTAAGGATTCGTTAGGTGATAACATGATGAGGTCGTTTGTGACTTGTGTGTGTCATTTTCTGCAGATATATTAAATACTGTAAAAAATAGCAGGAGGTGAGTTCTTGGTTGAGTGATGGGCCGTTGCCCCATGTTTCGATTATTGGGCTTTTCTCATGATCTTCTTTAGGAAAGATGGAACTTGGAAGTTGATAAATTTTTTGTGGAATTTTAAAAGGAGTTAAAATTGATAATAAGAGCACACGGTACCTTAACCATTTGCCCAAGTTAAGGTTTCACTTTCTTGCGTTAAAGCTTGCGTTGACACACCATGGGTCTGCGTTAAGGGTGCGTTAACGCCCCACGTTAACCCCTTAACCCAACGTTAAGTGTGGTTTTAATTAAAAAAAAATATAAAAAATTACACTTTTGCCCCCCTAACCTTTTTAGTATTTGAATTTTAAAAAAATAAATAAATAAATAAATCCAAAACACCCTCTTGGTTCTTAAATGGTACAGTTCGAGCGGGATAACCAAATTCAAAATTCAGTACAACACAATAAAAACATAGAAATGTAAAATAACGATACCATAAAAAAAACGATACGAAAAAAACAGGATACGAAATTTAAAACACAAATAACAATTGGCGGGATATATTCTAAATTCAAATTCAAATTTCAATGGGCGGGATATATTCAAAATTCAATTTCAAATTGAAAATGTGCATATATACACATTGTCTAGTCACAGACTTCTCACACACATACACACACATTCAGAATCAAAATTCAAACTCAATGTCTCATTGAGACTTCTCCCAGCAATTCTCAAGTCACCGTGACTTCTCCCCAACAATTCCCAACTCACCGTGACTTCTCTCAACAATTCCCGAATGAACACGACTTCTCCCAGCAATTTCCAAGCTCCAACCTGATTCCAAATGAACCGGTGAACAGTCCACCGGAAGACATCTTTCCAGTATTCACACCGAAAAATGAACCGGTAAACAATCCACCAGTTTACACTACACTGGTTTACACTCCACCGGTTAACACTCCACCGGTGGACCTCCAAAATAATCCGTTAACTTTTCTGAAGAATATCTCTGAGAACTTGAGCAGGATGAGGCAATACTGAGAGAGATACGAGAAAATGAGGCACGAGAGGAAGCTGCTCGTTTGGAGCAGGAAGCCAGGGATGCACAACATCTTAAGGACAACTGGTTTGACATCATAGAAAGAAAGTATTATGATGGCAAGTTTATGTCCTCTTCAAGTGAGGAGGGTTGGGTCTCAGATGATTCATTTTCATAGTTTCATTTAATCGTAGTTTATATTTTCATTACCGTATTGTAGTTTCTATTAATCGTACTTTGTATTTCATGTTTTAACTTTAATGTTTAATGTAATTCGTGTTTTAACTTTAATGTTTAATGTAATTCGTGTTTTAAATATTATGTTAGTTATTAAATGAAGTATTAGTTTTAGTTTATGGGTTGAATTTGAAAATAGTTGAGTTAAACTGGGTTAAGGTTGAGTGATGATAAGTTTTTTTTTTTTTTTTTTTTTTTGAGCGGCGGCATTTATTAAAAAACTAGCAAGATGCTAGAGAATACAAAGGAGAGATTAACCAATCATTCCAACTAATACATTTTTTTCCTCTAGACTTAAACCATGAAAAAGAAAAAAGATGAATATAATCCATAATGTCACATTTCCTCATAGTGAGAGAGTTGAATGTAACACAATTCCTGAAGCGCCATAAGAACCAACAGGTTGTAGCTAAGATGACATAAACACGATTCTTAATCCCCTTAGAGGAATGCCACGAGACAAACCAAGAAACCCAATCGCTAGATGAATTTACAATCGGAATCTTGGAACCACTCAAAGTGTGATAAGGGGTGTTTTTTTGAGTTAAAGATGAAAAAGTTAAAACTGATGTGATGCTTACATGGCATTGGGTGAAACTTTAAGTAGTAAAATAGTTAGGAGAATTATTTATTTATTTATTTATTTATTATTTTTTCCTTCTTCTCGGTGAAAAGGGGTGAATATATATTGACTCCAAAGAATTTAGGAGATTTCTTTTGGAAACATGGGTTTCTATTAGTGTTAGATTCATTCAGGTTACCAGGTTGGTATTAACTAATCGAACACGTCCTGTTTACTTAATCACGTTGTGAAACATTAAACTCACAATCTTAAAATATGCGAGTCAGACACAACCCGTTTTATTTTTTTATTTTATTTTATTATTATTATTTTTAATTTATTATTATTATTATTATTATTATTATTATTATTATTATTAGAACTAAGCACCCCGTTCAACATATTTAAAATCCGGCTGAAAATGTGTTGTTTTTGTCAACGGGCTATAAGCCTATAAGTAAATTCGACTTGGGTGGGTTGGTTATGTCAACAGAACTTGATTAGTTTATTAAACATATTAGACATATTGCTTTTTTATGAACCGAACATATTTTGATCCAACCATATTGTGTTTCTTGTATCTGGCGTTAGAGCTGGCAAATTGGGTACTTATTAGGACCTGTTAAGGGAAAAACTGTACTATGCAATTTTTTTATTTTTTAAAATAATTGTTTTTAGTATTATAGGGTTCAATATTTAACTTTTTTTATACATAAAACATATAACTGTCATACTCAAACCACCAAAGTCAAGTGTTAAACGAGTCGTTTTCATGTTTGAAACTTATGTTATTCGCACGCTCCAAACCTGTTAAGACCCGTTAAGACACGATTTGCCAGCTCTATCTGGCTTTCATGTCCTTGTTTGAAAGACCCTGTGTAGTGTTTTTTGTAAGAAGAGGGAATGTGATTTAACAAAATCTTTAAGGGTTAGTCACCAAATACTAAAATATATGCTAATTGAATGATAGTGTACAATACATGCATCCGCCTTTCTATAGGTAAGGTGTACAACGCTCCACAAGATTCTGAAACTGTAAATCGAAAATCTGTATGCAAGAGTATCGAATAGGCTCAAGTCTTGTTTGAAGCCCAAACTGTCTTTTTTCTTTATGTTTTCTTCAAATAAAGGATGTTCCGTTAAAAGTATTTAGGCATAGGGACGGACTTAGGATTTTCGAGAGAATGCTACATAAATTTTTTCTAACATAATTACTAAAATTGGCACCATAAAGAATTTTTAGCCAAGTTAAAGTTGCAATATAAAGAAAATAGCACAAATATTAGGACTCACACATACTAAAATATGACACATTTTGAATAATATTACACAGCGCGACCCAAAATTGGGTGTGGCCATGACACACTAAACTTCCATGTAGGTCTTAGGCACCAAATTTAAGATTAGAGTCTCTAGTGTACGACATAGTTTAATTCGCGCCACTGCTTCCAATATTCATACAGTCATACTTCTTTGTAAACTTTCCATACTAAGTATACAGACTAATAAAACGCAATGACGACCATAATTCACTAAAATTCTTCAAGATTATTTATTCATGTTTTCTGCAAATTCTATTTGTGGGTGTCTTTTTGTTTTTTGATAATGCTAGCTCTTTTTGTCCCGTGTTTTCTCAAGACACTTAATTCTTTGGGATATGTCTTCGGTTTTTTATTATTTCCTCTTTTGATCTGTGTATTAAATCTAACTGTAGAAATGAAAAGAAATTCTTGATCAATAAGTCACATATGCTAATCGTTTATTTTTAATGGTCACATATGCTAATCCTTATCTCGCAGATAAACTAGTTGACTGCACAAAAAGTGTTCGATGACAGGCGTTTATCAACGATTCAGCGTCCATAAGCCGTTTGTAAAAATATCAAAACTTTATTGGTTCATTATAACAATTATGTTCATTCTGTCACGAGTGAGAACCCCATTTATTACGGGGTATTTGTGTTTCACTGATTAGGCTGCATTCTGCATAACAATATATGGAGTGTTGGAAACTCATAATGTTAAAACCATAACAGAAGTCGTTTAGTGTCAAAATAGTTAGTTTATGTATTATATTTGTCAAGTTAGAAAGTAAAGTATGTATTATGTAAAGTTTAGAAGTTGTAAACCGGTATTGGGCTGAGTCCAAGAAAGAAACGGTTAAAAGCTAGGGTTACAACGTTTAGAATAGGTATAATGTTTAGAAGGAAACGACATGTCTCTTTGTGAATGCACCGTTTCATGTAGTATATATAGTTAGGAGTCTGTAAATCATATGTAACCCATACGTTTTATATATCAGTTATCAAAGGGTTCACCCATTCTTGTTCATATAGTTATTGTGATTCTTGATTATGGTTTGGCATCAATGATTCATGGGATAATAAATGGCATCAGAGCCGATGCTTCAAAGAAGATCAAAGATCATTGTTGCAATCCAGAAATCAAAGAATCAAATCGTTTTTTGATCAAGGTTTCAGTTTGCGTTTTCTTCATTCAACTAAGAGAGAGATGGCCGATCATCATCAGAGGATTAGTGGTTTGTTTCTGTTTTTAATCCAATTAGTGAGAGAGACCGATTTGTTTGTCAAGAGAAGAGGGTTGTTTGGGAATCGCAATAGAGAAAGACAGAACTAGAGGAAGTTGCTGTTGGCGATGCAGTCAAGAAGACAAAAAATCATTGTATGCATTTGTTTTAGCGCTTGTGTATGTGTTGGGATTATGGCAGAAAATGGTGAAGAGTTTGTGAGGGATGTTCGGTCAAAGAAAGGAAGATAATTGAATTGAAGAAAATTAGGGAAGAAGATTTGTTGATACATCAGAAGGTCAAGATCAGAAAACACAAAGGAATTGATTGTTGTTTGTTGCTGTGCATTGGAATGATTGGAACCAAAAGTGTTACGGGACATGTGCAAATCCAGGAGAAGGCGCGATGCGTGTTTAAGGTGTTGTATGGCATATCCAGGAGGGATTAGAGAGGCCATGGTTGAAGGCAATAATGTGTCAAGAGGACCAGAAGATTGCTTGGTAGAGGAACACGATTGGATTCTCAAAATTTGCAAGATGGATTCGTGAGAGAAGAAAGGAAATGTGGCAAGCAACAAACATTGGTGTTATGGAACAAGAACAAGGAAAGATTGAAGTAGAAGATGCTTTTGACATTAGGGGGGAGATGTTGGAAACTCATAATGTCAAAACCATAACAGAAGTCATTTAGTGTCACAATAGTTAGTTTATGTATTATATTTGTCAAGTTAGAAAGTAAAGTATGTATTATGTAAAGTTTAGAAGTTGTAAACCGGTATTGGGCAGAGTCCAAGAAAGAAACGGTTAAAAGCTAGGGTTACAACGTTTAGATTAGGTATAACGTTTAGAAGGAAATGGCATGTCTCTTTATGAATGCACCGTTTCATGTAGCATATATAGTTAGGAGTCTGTAAGTCATATGTAACCCATACGTTTTATATATCAGTTATCAAAGGGTTCACCCATTCTTGTTCATATAGTTATTGTGATTCTTGATTATAGTTTGGCATCAATGATTCATGGGACAATACGGAGCATGCTATTCTTTTAAAATTTAGTAGTAGCCTTGCAATGCTGGCTATGATTAATATATATAAAATAAGGTAGTAAGGAGCAGGTACATTAAGGGGGCGTTTGGTTCGTTGTAATCTGACGTAATTCGATGTAATTGTAATTTGATTACATTACGTAGGCTGTTTGGTTCGCAGAAAAGAGGAAATTGTAATTCAGATTACATTACGTAGACTGTTTGGTTTGCGTTGTAATTATAATTAAGTAATTACAATTACATCAAAGGAGGAAATTCAGATTACATAGGAAGTTAGATGGAAAGTTTTAAAGTACGTTGTAATTCAGAACTTTATAATAATAATAATAATAATAATAATAAACAATAAAAATAAATAAATAATAATATTTATATATTTATTATTTATTATTATTATTTATTTATTTATAAATAAAAAATAATAATATTTATATATTTATTTATTTATTTATTTATAATAATAATAATAATAATAATAATAATAATTTATTTATTTATATATTTATTTATTATTATTATTATTTAATTATTTATAATAATAAAAAATAAAAAATAAATAATTATAAATAAATAATAATAAATAATATTTATTATTATTATTATTACTATTATAATAATAATAATAATAATAATAATAATAATAATAGTAATAATAATAATAATTAATAAATTAATAATAATAATAATAATTATTATTATTATTATTATTATTATTATTATTATTAATTAATTTTAAGTTTTTATTAAAAAAAAATTTGAATTATATTACGTTGAGATTCAACCAAACACAATGACAGAATATGTCAATTACAATCCAACACATTACAATTACAATACATTCCAACTCTTTGAATTACAATTTATTCAAATTACAATTCCTTTAACAGATTACAATTTCTTTCAAAACATATTGCGAACCAAACGGCCCCTTAATAGTTAGCTTTAGGACATCTCATTTTGCCTGCTAATGTTTTTTACCATGTTAAAGATTGGCAAACACATATCCGTATTAGCTAACGTGTTGGTAATTTTATGGACATCGCATCTCTCAAGTTATTGAGCGGAACTGTCACGCGTATGTATTTTGCCAACAACAGTACGTCAATAAACAAAGTTTTTCGGAAGATAAAAAAAATGGTTTTGTCATTCAAAGAACAGATGCCCTTTCAAGTTATACAACCTTTCCACTTTAAAATACTTAGAAGTCAATCTTAGGTGCCAAACTTTTGAAAGGGAAATGTATACAAATCTCACAGTCCTTGTAAACAAATATGACATTTAAGAAGAATAAAAAAATCGTAACATGTCCCCTTAAAATATTGTCACCTGGTACTTTCTTAACACCTCAACGTGTCATGAAAATCAAAGACACGTTCTTATTGTTTTTAGCGTGTTCTCATGTTAAAATGATACATTATAAATTTTTTACTGCCATCATTGCAAGGAAACTGATGGTATTGAAGAAGCAGAGGTGTAATCGAGTCAAGCCAAACCCAAGCTTAATAAATCTCGAGCTCGGCTCGATTGCTCATCAAACTTTAACTATCTAAGTTTGAGCTTGGCCCGAGCAGGATTCTGACAAAGCTCGAGCTTAGCTTGAAAAGCCCGAAATAATATATATGAAAAGATCAAATCTATGCCAACTGGTTTGCAGCTGAAATGAGCTCGAAAAATAGCAGATACATCATTTCGTGTCAAAATAAATTGCAAATTGCAGTTGCCACAAAAAAAATGTAGTCTTTACACAGAACTTGTACATGATCTCGAATCACAAACCGGAAGAGAAATACATAACCGTCTGAAAACCAAATTAGGGCATGCTTGTTAAGGGGTTATGGGGTGAGAAATGAGAAAGATAATGAAAAAATGTGTTTGGAAGAGTATAATGCAATTACTCGTTACCTAATAAATTGGGGAGAATGCTTTTCTTTCCATTTCCCTTTTATCATTGCTTTTCTCTTTCGCTTTCCCGAGTTTGAATCAAGCACACCCTTAGATATTTTTAAGAGTAATAAAACCAACAATAAAATTCTCATAACCAAAGCTAGAAAATATTTTATTCTTTACGGATTTATTCCTTATAATTAGGTTAATATTCAAACCAGCCCTAATTTACATACATAAAATAATATAAAAATATATCTATACTAAGGCTCGAAAAAGTTCGATAATTGCTCGAGCCGAGCTATCAAAAGCTCGAGATCGACTCATTATATGTTTCGAACCAGTTTACTGAGCTTGAGCTCGATAAAAACTTGACTCGATCGAATCGAGCTTGAACTCGAGCTCAAGTTGCTTGATAAAAGCTTGACTCATTTACAACCTAGTATTGATTAGTTACATTGTTTCCTTACTTATCTGTAATAACTATGTACATAGCTTTTTGTGAACTTTTCGTGAAGTCAAACTTTATTTGTGAATCCCTCTAGTGTAGAAGCTGATCATAAGGAATTTTTAAATAACAAGTTAACAGGCTACTTTCTTAATTTAATGTTTGACTAATTTCCTTGCCTACTTTTGTCTGATTAGTTTGTCTTGTATCATTATTAAATCTCCTTAACATCACACAATAGATTATTCCTGCTTTAGATACTCTCATGTTTCATCAACATTAGCCCAAGTCAACTTTTACATTTTCAATACCATCCAATTTAAAGACTGATTATCAGTTTTTTTTTTTTTTTTTTTTTTTTTTTTTTTTTTTTTTTTTTCCTGAAATGGTGAATTTTATTAAATAATGAATCAACAACTTACAAAGTAGTCCAAATGAACATGCTCATTTGACTGATACAATACTACAGATTCATTCTATATTAGCATTCAGGAAACTAACTGATTCAAAATTCACCATTCTTCTAGACTTAGCAACTACATGCTAACATCTAGGCAACCATGAAGAAGTATCCCTTGTTGACTACATTTCCACTGAACAAACACCCTTTCTAATTCCATTTGCAGCCCATACAAATGAAATTAGAGGCTAGACAAATTCACTTCATCAAGACTTACCTTTTTAAGGTAGACAGCATAATTTGTGCCACTATAAACTCATGAGTTCTCAACCCCATATAGTGATAAAAATGCAAGCTAGTATAGTCTAACTAAAACACTACAATTTAAGTCTACATTCATTTGCGTGTACACCAACTTAAGTAACTGTAGATGATTATGCTTGTCCCTTAAACCCAGCTCCTTTACTCCATATTTAACATTGTCTAACTCATCTTACCCATGCGCATCAAACACTTGTACGCCACGCAAGTTCGATGGTACACAGTGCATTTTCTTGCATCCACTAGTTCTTAAAATTCCACATTCCAATACTGTTGGAACCAAAAATGGGAAGAAATAAAAATCTTAAAGTGCAACATATTGCCGGCTGCTTAATTAGTTCATATGGACCTACCTAAATCACTTTTTATAAAACACTTTATTTTTATAAAGAAGACTTCCTACACAGCTACCTACTATATATATAAGCATGCCATACATAACTTAATTCAAACAAGCCAAAAGCCTCATATAACTAGTTCTTTAAAGTTCAAATTTCCCGCTTCAACGATTGTCATATCCTAATCGGTCAACATGGCTCGTTTTACATTGATCACTCTTGTTATAATTGCAATGTTAGTATGTTGTGCACCAAGTTTGGATGCAAGGAAGCTATTGAATGAGAAGAAGGGATTCATCATGGAGAGTTCTTTGATCCAAAGTACAGTTAGGAAGGGCCCAGCTAAGCCCGCCACTGCTTTGAGTGAAAAGCTCTTTATGCTTCACCTTGCCCATATCGACAGGATATTGCAGTCTGTACCTAGTCCGGGTGATGGCCATTAGACTACTATCGGGTTTCGCTGGCATTTCCCCATATACACAGAAATTTATATATAATAAATATATCGTATTTGTAGGCTACATATTTGATATCTATACATAACATCTGGAATTGGATACAGTTTCGGTTGATGGATTGTAGATCAAATAATTATGTTAGTACTAGTTATAAAGTAGAAAACTTGTTCTTATCTGTTCCAACATTCTTGTTATTCTTGGGGAGGATTAAAATGTAGCTGAAATTTATACTATGCAATATATATAGGATGCTTGATGCATCATGCATATATTGCAATACAACGGAAAATACTTAGAGAGCCTTTTTGCTCATATATATGAAATCAAACTAACTCAAGTAGTAGGAACCATGCCAACGCAACAACGCTTGACAATAGTGACTGGACTATTTAAACTAATGCCGGCTAATCTAGTAATAGTTTCAGAAGATGTCTATGGACCAATCCAATTTTAACAACTATTAAAATACTTGAGTTAGCCACTTAGACTCAAATCAAGCTTGCTTAGTTTTACATTATCTATTTAAGTTTAAGAAACAAGCTAAAATCTTACTCAAACCTCCACGGTCAAAGCTAATTGAGTAGTCCAATCGCAAGTTCTAGCAGTCTAAACATAGTTGAATTGAAAGTAAGCATATACCCATAATGGAGGTTTTGTATAATGCTTTCAATCGAGCAATTATCTGTGCATCCAACAAATCATTGCTCGAACTTGTTCGATAAGAGCTTGAAGAGAAATTTGTTAAAACAAAATCATTTTCCGTGAAAAATTGTGGCTGCTTAGGTGTCGGCAATGCACCGTCATTGCGAAAAGCGGGAACCACTAATGACACGTCTGGCTTGTCTTTAGGATGTTGTTGAACACATGATGATAACGTATAATACGGGTAGAGGCTTACTGGGTCTGGATCGTATCATATACAACCGGGCCCTTGCCCAACAAAGCAGAAATACCGGACATCACCAAAGCCCAAGCTACGAGCAGGGCGCGGCCCGGATTTTTAATGACGCACGTGGACCGTAGGAGGGACACCTCCAAAGTAAGCTTACGAACCGGCCCACGGTCCGGCAGATGATCCGCGTCCGCAGTCATGATTAAGTTGCGGACCCGTGCCTGACAAGGGTCCCACCCTGGCCACTACAGCAATATGCGAAATACTAGGAAACCTAGCATTCCGACCACCTATAAAAGGTAACCTCAGTACACATTCGTGAGGTATAATCTTCTCACACATCTCAATACATACAAATTCTTCTGACAACATGAATACTTACTCTTACGCCGGAGCTTAATCGTGGGGTCCGTCCCCACGGTAAGGCTAACGATTTGCTTAATTTGTGTAGGTATTCAACCCATTACTTGGATTAGTGCAAGGCTTACGCAACGGACGGTCTACCAAGGACAGTCCAACCCATATCAAACCCAATCTTAACCCCTCCACACTTTTTGCACTAACAAGTTGGCGCCATCCATGGGACCCAATGCATAACTGCGTTCTAAAAAATACTCTCCATGATCCGTAACACAAACCCTATTACTCCCGCACCCACGTCCGCCATGCGAAATACGGGGGTAAGAGTCAAAGAAGCAGTGTTGGAAGATGACGATGGGCCTGCACCCGACACAGATCTTCAGGATTACTGTTAAAGAAACTATGACAAGATACTGCCAATCATTGCTGAGAAGGTTCATCAAGAAAAAAAGCAACGAAAGCTCAAAGAAGTCAAAGCTCACCTCGCTTTCAAAGAAGTGTCACAGCAATCTGAGTCCAGAACAAATCAAGTGTATGTGCATGAAGAGAAGTTTTCCATCCAAGATAAAGATCCATGATATGATTATTTCCAAGTTCAAGTAAAGATTATGAAATTATTTGATGAAGGAAAGAGTCAAGATTAAATGCCAAAGATGTTTGTTAAAGATGAAGTTTATTGCCAACCCAAGGTTGAAACACTTATGCAAACCAATTTCCAACCTAAGGTTGAAGTTATGGTTCAAACCCAAAGGTTCAAAACTCAACCCAAGGTTGAGCAGTCATTCCAAACCGCCAGGTTCATTTCTAAACCGCTGGTTCATAAAATTCTGAGATGAAAGCTTGCATTTAAGTGTGGAATTAAGTGCCATTACCACCAAGTCCGATCATATACCTCCATAACTCATTTTTTCTACATTTTTATGACACTTTGTGCCCAAGAAACATGCTTGGTGACCAAGGATTATTCAACTATAAATAAGAGTATTTGGCTAAGTATTTCTTATGCATCAATCACCATTTGATCATCAAACATGATTGGAAAACTCTCCCTTACACCATAAGGGCAGATTTTCTACAACTATCTAAACCCGAAAGACCCTATTCACCCTACCATTCAAGGGGGAAGTATAACAAAGATGTATTGGAGCGATTCTCTAATGTGGTTAGAACGTGTAACGGTTGATTGGAGGCTCGTAGGATTGCTATAATTTCTATTCTTTACTCATTGTAATTGCTACTTGGGTAAACCTTATTATTATCAAGATGTTGAATTTTATCTTTCATGAATTGTTCCTTTGTGTTTCATGTGATGTATTTGATAATGATAATCTCTTAATACTTGTTTGGTTATTATGAGAACTTGTGATAAAAGGATGTTTGGACATAATTAGTGTTTGTTTGGACTATAATAAAAGACATCATATTTGGTTAAATTGGAACTTGTCCTTGTTTATTGTTTTGGTTGATCATTGTTGAGTCTAGAGGCCGAAAGGATTCTCAATAGTGATTAATTTCAATTCATTAGTCGACGAATGATTTTGATCTTGTAATTTGTGACGATTGTGCAAGTGAATTAATAAACATAACAAGTGAAAATTTAATAAAGATTAACGTTGTGTTTTTAAGAAAAAAAAATGAAGAAAGTGAAAGAAATAGGAAGTAAAGTAAGAGAGAGGAAGTAAAGTCACTTTCTCCCCAAAAGTGGGGTGAAAGTTTTATAACTAAAATCTTAACACTTTCACTTACTTTCACTCACTTTACTTCCAAAGAAAAACTGGAGAACACAACTTTTATCACTTTCACTTTCCTTCCTCCCTTTTACTCAACTTGAGAACACAGTGTAAAGGTCAAAAGGAGTCTTTTGAATATGTGTTATCATCATCTTTCAAGTAAATGGAACTTCACAAATTAATGAAATCAAAGTTTATGGGTAGAAAGAACTCTTTGTTTGTTGTTGGTTTAGGCATAGGCCTCATGACATGACCATTCAAGTGAGACTTATGTATATTTGATTATAAAACACTAGACTATTATAATTGGTTCTATAGGTCGAAAGGATTACCAATAATGATATGCTTTCCAAACTTAACATCCTAATATCCTTGTGATCATTTGTCCATACAAGTATGTTCTTTGTGTGCTTACATCATGATGCTTTCATAATTGTTTTTCTTGTTGGTTTGATCCGTGACAATCATAACTATCAACTTGTTACTTGCTTAAACAATCAAACAACACTTGAGTACAACCAAGTCTCTTGGGACGACCTTGACTTACCAACCCTTTTACTATGACGGACGAGTATACTTGCTCGTATGTGTTCCTAGTTAACCGGTAATTCTTGTACTATAAATTTAAAGCTTGTTGGAGCGCATTAGTTTTGATATAGGGGGTTGGTAAAAGAGTTAGAGAATATTAAATGATATTGTTTAGTAGATTGGGTTTATTGGCATCTTCTCACAGGTTCAATGATTTATGATATATTGCTTTTAGTTCAAGCTTCATGTACACAATTTTATGTTGACTTCGATGAGAGCGCAACCATCTGGGGAGAGAAATGTGTATATCAAGGACGCACAACAAGTTCACGTGATCGGGTTTAATGATTTATGTTGGAGATTGGTTGATTCTATACGATTCTTTCTTCATTTTCTATGCACTTCTCCTTTATCCACCTTCACCAATTTCATGCAACAAATTCAAGATGATCAGTGCTTCAACGTGTTACTTCGGTGTTATCATTTCATGTGTACATTATGGGCTGATTTGTTATATGTAAGATAACTGGGATGCATTTGGTGAGATGAAGATGTTGATATTCTGATCCATCGAATGGACAATCTTGAAGAAGGTCGAGTCTACAGTTTGTTCTACATTTTCTGCTGTCTGTTTGAAGACTAAAGACGGTATTCAGATATTCATCAGAAGACTTCTTTGGATTAAGGGCATTTATTAGAAAAGTTTTCAGTTTGGGAGAGAGCACTAATTAAGGGAGAGTAAAAAGTCATATTTAATCTTTAATTAGATTTGCTTACGTTGTTCTTCTACAAGTAAAAGATGACAGCTGAGAAGATTCATGAAGCTGAAAGGATTTATGAAGTTTGAAGACCATGAAGACATTCTCGGAGCTGCTGCGCTTATGTTTTGTATTTAATTTTGCTTGTAGGGAACGTTGTAAGCAACTCCCGTATGATATCAGTTTGTGGAGAAATTGTTAGCCTTAAAAGTAAAGGCATATTCGAGAATTGCATTAGTTATATTGTTTACTTATACGCAGGGACTAGTTATGTTACGTTAGCATAGTTAGGCATATAATTTTCTATAAATACCCTCTTAGTCATAACTAGGACGGTGATGCTCCCATTTGTAACATTAGAGGTGTGTGTTTTTTTCTCTTTCTTCTCTCTAGAAACACACATCTTCCACTTTTTATTCTTAAATAATATCATGTCCAAATCTTATTTTGAACTTCCCCGACCTTCCTAACCACATAGACTAATAATCTTTTAGATCCTACTACACTAATGAAATGAAAAGGTTTGTAACTTGATGACATATTAATTGTATTAAACTTTTTAATGGTTCATTATAGTGGATACGCTAAGGAATTTTTAAATAACAAGTTAAGTTAACAGGCTACTTTCTTAATTTAATGTTTGACTAATTTCCTTGCCTACTTTTGTCTGATTGGTTTGTCTTGTATCACTAAACCTCCTTAACATCACAGAATAGATTATTCCTGCTTAGATTCTCTCCTGTTTCATCAACATTAGCCGAAGTCAACTTTTTCAATACCATCCGATTTAAAGACTGGTTATCAATCAGTTTATCATATTCAAATCTCTTCAAGACCTATAGGTGATTCTGAACAAGTTGTAAATAGACACGATTATGTTGTTTTCTATATATGAGTTACAATGCTAGACGAATTCACTTCATCAAGACTTACCTTTTTAAGGCAGTACAGCATATACAATTTGTGCCACTATAAACTCATGATTCTCAACCCCATATAGTGATAAAAATGCAAGAAGTATAGTCTAACTAAAACACTACTCTACAATTTAAGTCTATATTCATTTGCGTGTAGTACACCAACTTAAGTAACTGTACATGATTATGCTTGTCCCTTAAATTTAACTCCTTTACTCCATATAACATTGTCTAACCCATCTTACCCGTGTGCATCAAACACTTGTACGCCACGCAAGTTCGATGGCACATGTACAGTGCATTTTCTTGCATGCCACTAGTTCGTAAAATTCCACATTCCAATTATCCAATATTGTTGAAACCAAAAATGGGAAAAAAGAAAAATCTCAAATTGCAACATGTTGCCGGCTGCTTAGTTCATATGGACCTACCTAAATCACTTTCATAAAACACTATTTTTATAAAGACTTCCTACACGGCTACCAACTGTATATATAAGCATGTCATACACAACCTAATTCAAACAAGCCAAAAGCCTCATATAACTAGTTCTTTAACTTTCAAATTTCCCGCTTCAACGTGTGTCTCATATCCTAATCGGTCATCACATGGCTCGTTTAACATTGATCATTCTTGTTCTAATTGCTATGTTAGTATGTTGTGCACCAAGTTTAGATGCAAGGAAGCTATTGAATGAGAAGAAGGGATTCATCATGGAGAGTTCTTTGGTCCAAAGTGCAGTTATGAAGGGCCCAGCTAAACCCGCCATTGTTTTAAGTGAAAAGCTCTTTATGCTTCACCTTGCCCATATCGACCGGATATTGCAGTCTGTACCTAGTCCGGGTGTTGGCCATTAGACTACTATCGGGTTTCGCTCGCATTTTCCCCATATACATAGAAATTTATATATAAATATATTGTATTTGTTGGCTACATTATTTGATATCTATATATATCATCTGGAATTAAGTAGAAAACTTGTTCTTATCTGTTAGTACTAGTTATTAAGTAGAAAACTTGTTCTTATCTGTTACGACACTCTTGTTTTTCTTGGGGAGGGATTAAAATGTAGCTGAAATTTATACTATGCAATATAGGATGCTTGATGCATATATTGAAACTAGCTTATAGACCCGCGGAATCCGCGGGATTTTAGAGGGTTTTGTTATTAAAAAAAGGTAAGTACGTGAATTAAGTAAGCAAGAACAACAAACGTAAATGCTGTAAAATTTTCTTGTAATGGAACAATAAGTTATAAGTGACTGAAAGTATAAAATAAAATGCTTGTAAATATATGTGTAATAAACGTTTATTTTCTCTTGATCTCCAATATGTTTGTCTTCATAAGCAAATGTATGTAGTGATTATTCTAACATGTCAACAAAAGGTCCATTACATGAACACCTAATAAGTTTAAAAAATATGTAAGTAAAAGAAGTTTTGGATTTATAATAACTGTAAGGGAATAGATCTACTGAGAAGAATTTGTAGTAGTGTTCGATAGATTACCATCCGCATCACAAACGACAACCTTCAAACTTCCTTTTGCTTTTGACGTGAGAAACAGCGATACATAGTTGTCCGTGTGTGAAAACAGGACGTGGCAAATAGAAACCAACTTTTGAAAGTGATTGACCTTGGCACTTGTTTATTGTCATAGCAAATGACATTGACAAAGGAAATTGTTTCCTAACAATCTTTAGCGGTAGAAGTTTAGCAGACAGAGTATTTTTCAACCTTGGTATAATAAACTTCTTTCCAAAATGTGTTTCATTAATTATTTGTAACTGAATAGAAGTTCTTCATAATCGAACAACTTGAGGTCTTGTCCTGTTTCATAATCCATTTGATTGATCTATATTCCTCAATAATAGTATGGGACACCTACTTTTAACACAAGTTTGGTGGTTTGAGACACCAAGTAGCTTAACGATCCGTGGAATCACAGACATTTTTAAAGAAATTGTTCATTAAGGATATACGTTCGTAAATGAATCAAATAAAGAACAATGATCGTAAATAAGTTCCACTATTATTGAAAGGAAGAATAACAAATATGTCAAGTATACGATAAAGTATCTGGTTTTTAACTATCAAAATAATAAACGTCGATGTATAGTCTTTTCCACCTTTGATAGTGTTTACTGATAAATGTATGTAGCTCTCTCCAAACCAATCTATGAATACACCCTCTTTCCTAAATTTTAGTATGGCTAAATATCAACTGAAATTTAGTATGCATGCTTCTAAGTGTTGATGTTCTTAATTGCATATGGAGAGAGCTTATTGCTACCTACTACATGGTATACAACTTGAAATTTGGTTGCCATCTGTTTACACTTTTCAAAAGGGCACTAAGCATTCTATTAAATGTTGATGTTGTTACTTACAAAGAAACACATATGTATTGATGTTTGTTTACGGCTTTTAGATTGAACATTCTCTGTTATTATTTTATGCGTAGTCAATTCTAGAATATAGTTTAGACCTATAGGCCGGATGATGCTTTTCTTGTAGATGCTAAATAATTTGGATCTTGTCCAATAGCTTTCTTGAATACAATGTCTCAAATATCTCAACAGAACATAATCGACTTCATAAAGAACCATTTCCCTAATGACGGTGTAACCTCCATCTTCATATTCCAAGTGTCCTCAACAACCATATTAACCAATACCTTTTCGAGCTTTATCTGCCCTTTAAACAACAGCAATGGCCTCATTGGAGATCATGGAGTTAGCTGCCAAAAAATTGCCTCAACACGTTCTCATATATAGTAGAGGCATGGAGTATCACGGCTGCAACTCCAGCTAAAATTGGGTGCCATTTTTCAACAACGTGCTAAACATTTCCTTCTCTCATAGGGCCAATTCACCCGTTCCTTTTGCTAATCGGACTTGTCTTTCACTTTCTTCTTGTAGTGCCATTAATTCATTTATCATGTCGCCTCCAATATCTGTAACACACATTGGACAAAATTAGTAAACGGTAGATATGATCATGTCAAATGGGTGAAATATAATAGCTTAAAATAAAATGGTTGAGCGGAGAAATGGGTCGAAAGTTGCCTAAAGTGTATTTATATGCATAAAACCTCCTCAGTACTATTATTGAAAAAATATTTATTTTGTTACCATCTAATTCAAGTCAATTCAGGTCAACCCAACCCAAGCTGATCGACCTTGACCTGATTTGACCCAGGTCCGTTATTAAACCTGGTTTGTGCATATCAAAAAAGTAGATTGGATCAAGCTAACAATATGAAGAAAAAAAATATGGGTGACCTTTTTCAGAAACAAAAGCATTAATGACCAAAAAAAATGCATATTCACATACTATAAATAACGAAATTTCAGAAACAATAATAAATCAAGCTCGTGCTCCTTAGTCTATAATTTATACTACAAATAAGCCTACACAATACTCATTTAGATAAAAGTGTATAACCAAATCTATATATCTTACCTCTAAAGTCACTACAGGAAGTTGCATGGGGCATAAGTGAATCTCCTACAACAGCTTAAATCACTCGACATGTTTTCTCGAGCAATCTGTTACGAACCTCTACCTTATCCAGAACCTACAATCACATAACACCTAAAACTAACTGTATATATAATCTAACATTTGCATGAAAATTTTTCCTCATTCCTGATATAAAGGACCTTTAGCTTCAAAACACTCAGATGTACAAAGTACTTTTGTATTAATACTTATATGAATCATCCTTAACTGATAACTATTGGTAAATTTATATTTTGTAAGAAATCGGTGAGGTTTTGGTTTTTCACCTTTATTCATGTCAGTTTGGAGCATTTTAGCCTTTTAGATGCCACGTCTGGAAATGACTTGCTTAGTACTTCTAAATCTGTAATAGACCATTAACTCGAAACCGCACCTGCATTAATAAAGAAAAAAAAGTAGCATCAATGAGCACAGACTCACACGGCCAAGCTGACATATAAAAAAGCAACAGTGAGTGGAAGCTTCTTAGGATTGTTAACAACTTTTGTTTCAAAACTTGAATAACAAGGTTTTGGGACAGAAAATTGTAACAGAATAACAGAAACTTGTATTGATCAATTGAATGATTTATAACTTACAACTGATATATTTACTGAATTGTATTGATACAGAATGATTGTTTACAGAAAATCTAATCCTATTTATACTACACGAATCTGTGCAACAAAAGGGCATACCGATTCACTAAACGTTATACCTATTTTCTAAATGTTACAATTCTATAAAATGGTTATATGAACTAGCCCAATACAATGGGTCGGATTATTTTCTAAACTTACAGAATACATAAATAAAACTACACTTAACTACCCTAATCTTTTCTTTTATAACATTAAAGGTCCAACATTCACCCACTAATGTTATAGACTGCAATCGAGTCTTCTTTACTTGTCTTTACAGCAATGTTGGTTCAGTGTCAGTGTCATAGATGAGATGTGACTCTTCTTGCTTGTTGTATTTCCATTTCGTGCATTCCTTTGCAAAGTGTCCATGCTTGCCACATTCATAACATATGAGCTTGCTTTTATCTTTAGTTCCTCGACTCGCATTCGAATTATTCTTCCATTTCATGCTTTCCTTGCCTTCTTTGTTGAAATCTTTACCTCGCCATTTACCATAAGTTTTGTTGTTTGAACTTGCCATGAGAAGCTTGTCTTGATCATTTGCCTATAGTATGTTTTGACTCTTGATTCGTTCTTCATAGGCTGTTAACCTTCCAATGGCTTCTTCAAACGACATTTCGTCTAGGTCTTGATATTGTTCTATAGTTGCCACGATCAGTAAAAACTTCTTTGGAACAGAGTTAAGTAGTTTCCTTACTAGGACCTTATCTTCCAAAGTTTCACCAAGTCTTCTAAACTTGGACTTTATACTACTTAACTTTCCTCCATAGTCACTTACTTTTTCATTTGGTTTTATCCTTAGCGTCACTAGTTCACTTCTCAAGGTTTGTAGTCGTGCCTTTTGAACAAGATCAACTCCCAAATGCTTGACTTTGATTGAGTCCCATACTTCCTTTGCAGTCGAGTATTGTGCAACTTGCATTAAAACATCTTGTGGCAGTGATTGGAAGATTATTGCCTTTGATGTGTTTTCTTTCTTCTCATTTGTTGCTATTCCGTCTTTCGCAACTATCGTTTCCCATATGCCATATGCCTTCAATATTGTTTCCATCATCGATGCCCATGTCGTGTAATTTGTTTCGGTCAATTTTGGACATTGTAGTGAAACATTTCCTAGTTCTTGAACTGATGTATTGTTCAATGTGTTATCATTCTTGTCTCCTTCTACCATGCTTGCTTGCTTGCTTGCTTATAATCAGAACCGAGATGGTTTCTGGTTTTCTTGCTCTTGTGTTTGATCAAAAGATAAAAAAACTCTTACTTGCTAATATTTAAACCAATGATTCTTCTTTCTTGCTGGTTTGAATCAAGGGTTCTACTTGCTATTTGAACCTAAGAAAAGGCTCGAAACTTGCTATTCGAATCTTAAGGCTCGGAACTTGCTATGAACCTAAGGATTCGGTTTAACTTGCTATGAACCACAAAGGGTTCGGTTTAACTTGCTATGAACCACAAGGGTTCCAGTTAACTTGCTATTTGGTGAAACAAATTTTTGAAGAATTCACTTGTCTTGCTATGAATCTAAAAGGAAATCGGTCTTTGCTATTCTAATCAATCGGGGTTTTTTGCTAATGGGAATTTCTATCTTACTAACAAAACTTTTCCTAATTTATATGGAGTATTAGAAAGTAAAAAAAGTTGAAAGAATTAAAAGAAAAACCGGTTGATTAGGGAAAATAGGTTACGTACATTCCTTTCACAGATTCGAGATGCTTTCCCTGATTCGTGATTCCAAAATCCCTCCTTCTGATCAATTTCTATGTTGTTCCTTTTGGTTGGGTAAATAGATTTCCAGACAGAAATCGTTTTTCTTCTATCTTGCTTATGATTGATTTCCAGAATCGTTCTTCCCTGGATCAATTAGCCTTGGGCTCTGATGCCAATTGTTGGCAAATCGTTCTTCACAGGTTGTTTTCTTCTAAAATGGTATGATTGGAAAAAGGTTTTGGGACAGAAATTTGTAACAGAATAACATAAACTTGTATTGATCAATTGAATGATTTATAACTTACAACTGATATATTTAGTGAATTGTATTGATATGGAATGATTGTTTATAGAAAATCTAATCCTATTTATACTACACGAATCTGAGCAACAAAAGGGCATACCAATTCACTAAACGTTATACCTATTTTCTAAACGTTACAATTCTATAAAACGGTTATATGACCCAGCCCAATACAATGGGTCGGATTATTATCTAAACTTACAGAATACATAAATAAAACTACACTTAACTACCCTAATCTTTTCTTCTATAACATTAAAGATCCAACAAAAGTAAATAGAAGTTTTGTATATGCTTTCAATCGTGCAATCATCTATGCATCAAACAAATCATTGGTCGAACTAGTTGGATAAGAGCTTGAAGAGAAATTTGTGAAAACAAAATCATTTTCCGTGAAAAATCATGGCTGCTTAGGTGTCGGCAATGCACCATCATTGCGTAAAGCGTGAACCACTAATGACATGTATGGCCTGTCTTCAGGATTTTGTTGAACACATGACAACCCCACTTCGATTGATCTTAAACCTTCAGATGGATTGCTTGATTCAGCTAAAGTTGTATCAATGAATTCCATTGACCTGCCTTCACTATGCATCCTCCATGCCTGGATACAAAGGCTAAAATAATTATTCCGTAGTAGATTAGAGCAATATATTTTCAAATCAAGCAACTTACATGTCCGATTAGATTATTGCTAGGCTCAGTATGAATGAACCCCTTAATTCTCTGCCCACTAAGAATCTCTAGCACCAAAACACCAAAGCTAAAGACATCCGACTTCGTTGAGAAATGACCATCAAGCGACTCTGCTGACATGTATCCACTGCATATACCAACACATTCATAAGAGCGAAATAATAAACTTAAGAAAAATAGTGTTGCTTTTGGAGTTGGATGATGTATCATACAATGTACCAACAAGTCTCTCTGTATTTGCCTGAGTTTCATTTCCTCCAAAGCATCTAGCCATCCCAAAGTCTGATATATTATGATTCATGTCATGATCCAATAGAATATTACTAACTTTAAGATCTCTATGGATTATTCTTAATCGTGAATCATGATGAAGATATTGAAGTCCTCCAGCAATTCCTTTGATGATGTTGAATCTCTTTGTCCAATCAAGAAGTGTGCTTTGTGGTTTATCTGGATCGCGACATCTAGGTTTGATTATCCATAGTTTCAGTCTATCCGTAATCACTATTGTTAAATACTTAAAAATATAAAGAAATTTTAAGATTCTGACCAAATATAAATGAGTCTAAACTTCTGTTTGGCATGTATTCATAGATCAGCACATTATCATAACCCTTAATGCTCCATCCAAGGAGTTTGACAAGATTTCGGTGTTGAAGTTTTGAAATGCATATAACTTCATTTTTGAACTCTCCATTTCCTTGAGTAGAATTCCTTGAGCGACGCTTAACTGCAATTTCTTGCCCATTTTCAAACATACCCTGATCAAGATCACCAAGTTTTTTTGTGAAAGGCTGTACAAACTGCATAGGTAGCTTCCATTCATATCTTTTTGTATGATGAATAAGAATGTTGGCTCAACAAGTTCAGTCAAATATACTAATCATGATGGAATGCTATATACATGTTATACTAGCAAAACTGAAAGAGCACAACATTTCTCTCTTACCTTATAAACCGATCTAAATCCACCCTCTCCAATTTTATTATCAGGTGAAAAAAAATTGGTAGCTTTAGATACTGTAGAGAATCTATACAATGGTAGCTCCATTCCTTCACTTTAGGGCTTTCACCTACATACAATGACCCCCCAATGCATTAACGATATGGAAATTTCAAAAGGGCAGAACCTGCAAATAAAATTTTAAGTATTCTGTATTTAAGATACATGTTAGTTACTCTTGTTTCTTATTTTTGATCTAATAGATTTACTTTATCATTATAATCACGCAACTTTCTTACTTTCCTCGATTAGTCATGAATGACATTTTTTTCTCCAAGCATACAACAAGTTCAGAAGAACTCCCAAAAAAACTCCAATTAAGATGAATTTGATGTTTGTTCCGCCCGCCTTTTTGAAAACTAATTGAGCAACTGTATTGTATTAACATATATAGCTACATCATCATTAATTAACTTATACATACATAACAACCCTGTAGAAACTACTAAGATTATGTGATAACAGATAAATATATTTGTTTAGTGAGCCTTAGATAAAATTAGTTACATACAGAGGAAGCCATTCTCACATATATATCCTGACCCACCTTTCCCTAAGGGTATCTGATGTCTATAAGGTCATTGAACCAAAGCAAACAGCCACTGCCGTCACCTCTAATATCGAGTGTTGCATATGCCATACACATGCAGTTCTTTAGGCATATTGCTTCATATTCCATCAGAGACATAGTCGTCTTGTTATACCAGGAAGTCCTTGTGTCCGGCAGTTTTAGATTCGAATACTTGATAAACCCATCTGATCCATTTTTTCAATTCAATGGTGTTCGTCTCACACATCCACGAGACCAGTCTGATGTCTCCCAGTCCTTTTGGCTTTTGGGCACAAATTTGGTCTCATCCAAGCATGAACATGCCTGCGAGTTCTCAACGTTGCAGATTCCATTAGCGCCACATATTTTGTATGAATCACACATATCTTTTGGTACTGCTAAAAACACCTGCCATTTTTTACTATCTTCTACCCATATTGAACGTTCTACATGCCCAGAAGAATTCAAAGCGGTCCTCGATATGATAGAAGTGTTTGCCAGATTATAAGAATAGGCCACCCCTTTATCATTAATAACCATATCGTATGTAAAGATCATGTTTTGGGTTAACTGAGAACCCCCATTGAAGCGTTGACCATTCCATGGTCCTGCGCGAAACTTGATTTCGTCACCTTGTCTTATTACGAACTGAGGATAACCATTTGTATCAACGCCCCAGGTAAAGTCACCTGGAGCTGGATCTTCACTACTGTTCCATGATGACAAACACCATTCAATGCCTCTCTCGTAATCTTTCCCTAAATGCATGCCAGGTAGATGCGTATCTGTTGGATATTCAAAACTCTGCCATATAATCTTCTTATGGTTCCTATCCATCTTCATGACCAGATTTCCACTGTCTTCAAGATTCACAATCACGTTTCCTAATTGTGATGTTGTGTTGGATGACCATATTAATTCCGTGCCATTGTTCATGAGAACCAAATTGCCCGGATGAACAACTTTTAGCAAGCCCGATGATGCACTAGTGAGTGGGCGGTTTCTGTTGGCAACCCAAACCACGGTTTTGATAGAGATTTTTTATACCAAATGCCGAGGTATATGTTCTTAGAAGTACCTGGCTTGAAAAGTCCTAGTTCAAATTTTCCAGCATGCAATACCAAGGTGTCATTTTCTGTCAGGAACTGTGAATCTGAGATGATGTCAATTTCGGCCATGTCGATTTTTGAATGTGGAGTGAAACAAGTAAAACAACAAATAAAGTTGCTTCCCTCATTGAAATTCTTTCCTTCAAGTTTCTCATTTTTCAAATCTGAATCTAAAATCTAATGTAAGTTTTTTTATCACCTACCATTGTACAGGGTTCTAGTTCTTTTTTGTGGTTGCATTTATTCTAGACTTCAAGATTTTATAAAATATAAATGTGACAGAATGAAGTACTGTAGTAAATAACGAACATTTACTCCTAAGTTTGAGGTTCATACAGTAAGGAATTGCATGTTGGTTACAAGCTGGTCTCTTGTAGCTAAGTGTGTGTGTGTATATATATACACTAGGCGGCCCCCTTAATTATACTAGGCGACCGGCACCCAATTAAGGGGACCGGCCACGCTCCCAAACAGTATTTTTCCCCTTATAAATACTGGTTCATTCCACAGATTTTTCTCACCTTTTGCACCCCAAAACTTTCTGTTCTAGATCTCATTTATATTCTCTAAAATCCTTTGATCATACATACATAAATCTTTGTCTCAAAGTGATCCAAACCTCTACCTTTCAAGTGCAAGAGAAGAATACTTCAATCCTTCAAGAGAAGAAGTATTACAACTTGTTGTGACCTCCACATCCAAGTTGTTAGAGCATCATCCATTATATCTATTTCTTTGTGTCACTAGTTGTGAATATTTGATAGAAGATAGATTAGCAAGGTGTGTAGATATAGTGAGTGTGTAGTAGATAGTTGTGAAGTAGAGAAGTTGGGAAGTAGATAGTTGTGAAGATAGATAGGTGTGAAGAAGTAGTGTTGTGATTAAGTAGTGACTAGGTATAAAGAAGT
>JARVZY010006334.1:0-26694 GCA_030686995.1 Artemisia argyi
CTTTTACTCATTTGTATACATCATGGACATTATACAAGACATAATATAGATAGAATAACATGTAAATGAGATAAACATGATAAATAAACAAGAAGCATGTTAGGTTTAGGCTTACAACTTTAGGCTTTCTAATTAAAGAAAGGAGTAACTAGTAAGGAAATGGACTTTGATAGACAAGCTTCAACCCTTTTCACTTCAAGCAACCTTTCTACCCTTGATATTCTTGAAAGATATGTAATGAAAGTTGAGGTGTATTGAGTGGATTTAAACTCAAGAGAAAACACCAAGTATGTTAGGGTTTGGAAGATTTTTGGTGAAAAATAAGCTATCTAGGGTTTCTATCTTGAACTAACTCTTGAACCTTGCAACAAATTAGAAGAAATAAGCTAAGTGTGAGAGGTTTAGGTGTGTTGGGATGGCCGGCCATATGGGGGGAGAGGGGGGTATTTATATGCCTTTGAGGAGGTTAGTTACTTAAGATATTTTTATGCCAAAAACACATGTAACCATCTCAAGACAACTAGCCATGAGATCAAGCCACCAAGGGTGTGACTCCCCCCCCCCTTTGGCGGTTCAAAAGGGATAAGGGGAGGTGAGGTGGCTTGGCTTGGATGATATCTAGATATTTGATGCATTTTGACTCCGGGAAATGCCAACCGTAAATGATTAGGCCTCAAAACGTAAAACCGGGTGTCGTAAAATTATGAAACTTTAAAGTATTGTTAGAAATGTTCAAAAGTCCCATAATAAAATATAAAATGGGTGATAAGTTCCATTTGGGTGGTAAAACCTGCTAAAAGCTGGAAACACGGGTCTAAAACGCGTAATACGTAAAATGTACGAATATTGCGTAAAACTGAGAAAAGTAATATGTTACTTTTCTAATATGCTAAAAATGATTTAAAATGATTTATAATGTCTAGACTGGGCTCAGTCTGGTGTTGGTTGGTCTTAAATGTCTCTCAGACATCAAACCGGAAGCCTAAAAATCACAAAATGACTTATAAAATCAAAGAATGATTTTTAGTCAATGGAGGAGGGAAAAATATGTTGACTTATTTTAATAAGTTGAAAGCTCGAATCGTCTTAGAAATGCGGTGCAGGTATAGGCTAGGGTTACGGCTGAGTAAAAACGCTTAAAACTGAAAATTCCAGTTTTTCACGGCCGAAGTTTATTTGGGCCATGATTTTTCTCAGTCATGATTTATTCTCAAATAAATCATAAGTGTGTTAAACATTTTTCTGATGTGGGGTCACCTGACGGGGTCAAATTTCGTTGTGCGTAGAATTTCTGATTGCCGTTTTACCCTAAAACGTGTAATGTCGTGTCATTCCTTAATAACTTTCACGAAAATGATCTGACGAGTGTCAAACATTTAATTTGTCATGGAAATGATTTATCACTCGAGAATATGAAATCAAAATCAACTTTCGGGAAAATTTCAGAAAGAAATGAATAGTAGAATGAATAGTAACATGAATAGTAAAATTTTCCGAAAATAGAAATTAACTTGAAATTGCGAATTGTTACAAAAAATGTTCCACATCAAAAAGTGTCTGCTAAATGGCTTCCTTCAATATCATATTATTGCATACTAGCCTGCCAGCACAACGTAGTTGGGATTGTATATGTAATAAGACATTAGGAGCAATTGCAGATTGTGACAGTAAAGGAAAAAAGGAAGGTTGAAGTTATAGGTGAAAAAAGGAAGCTTGCGAGTAAAGAAAAATGAAGAAATGAAAACTTTGTTTAGTCTTTTGTGTTACGCCAGTAAAGGATGAAACAGTTGATGCAATAACTTTGTGATAGTTGAAAAACCTTTGGTTGTATTTTGGTTGTAATATGTATTGTATTTGTTTAATGGATTTGGATGGCAGTTAATGGTCATATGGTGTCCTAGGTTGTTTATCAATTTTGACAAATGTATATCAACATATCATATATTATAGTATCTAAAGAATTACAAGGCATAAACAAGCCAGGCTCAGAAGGCAATAATGCAGATTGCAAACCATAACAGAAATAGACATACCAATTGTCTTAGTCACCATTGTATAAAAAACATAACAGGCATAATGAAATAGCAATTGACATAATCTAAAACTCATAAACAACAATAACACTTACAAAATTTTTTTTATCTCACTCATACATAAAGCCATTCAAATTGCAGCTTGTTTGGAAGCCTTTCTGGTACTCTTTCTCCTCTGACTATCAACCTCTTGGGTTGATTGTGAATCCATTGGTTGAGTTGGTCCTGCATCAGTTTCAGTTGCTTCAGTGTTTGCAACACCCTCAGGTTTTGCCTTCTTCTTGCCTTTCCCCTTTGCATTCTTCTTTCTTGGACCTGTACATGCTCTTTTGTTGTGAACGTTTGTACCACATTGACTGCAAGTGACAGTCTTTCCCTTTTTTGAAAGCTTCCCACCCTTGACCATTCCTTAAAATCATTCTCAGCCGTTGTAACACCCTAGGCAAATCCTAAATTGGCCATGACTTGGAGTGATGCTAAGACATATGTTAACATTCGTCTTATATGACAACAACGCATTTTGTGGTCTAACGGTTATTCTCCAATACATTTAAGTGTGCTCGTGTGAAAGTAGTACTGGCTTGGATGACTGATGAGGCGAAATTTGTTATGCTTTTAAGGGGTCATTTAAGCCTTAAGTCGTGATAATATGATCAATTATTACCTTAAATTATTCCTTTTGTCATTTTAGGTACTTTTGAAGAGAATTCTGGAAAAGGAAGCATTTTGGACGGTTTTGAAGCAAAAAGTGAAGAAAATGACAAAGTCAAGAATCCAAGCTGGAAATTGCACCTGACGGTGTCACCCATTCCAAAGTGACGGCGTCAGCCTTTGTGACAAGAGGTGGATATTACATTTACACTTGACGCGCTAGAAGACAATTTGGGCATTTGCACGTGATGACGTCACCCTTTACCAGAAGTAGGCCGTCACATGTATTCTCTAAAGCGTGACGGCCCAGAACTCCTACAAAGTGACGGCGTCAAGAATTTGGATTGGACGACAAGAAACCCTAGCCGCGGCGAGATGACGGCGTCAACGATCAAAAGGTGACGCCGTCACCCTTGTAAATCTATATATAGTTTTTGATTTTTCATTCATTAGTGTGTAACTTTGGAGGGGGGCTTTTGGTGGAATACTCACACAAACCGTAGCACGAATTTCAGAGGTTTTTAAGGGTTTCATACCCTTGTTTATTCCATGTTCAATTAAAGATAAGTAATACATCAATCATTCAATATGTCTATGTGTTGTTTGATTCTATCTTATGCTTATCTTTCTTTTAACATGCTAGGCTAGGTTTATTTGTGTTTGCTTAGACGTAGTGAAACCTAGTTATTGATTATTGATTGATGGTTTGTCATTAGTTGTTGTTGAGTGATTGATAATCGATGTTAGGCTTAAGAAAACTGGCTAATCTCCTATTCGGTAACTTGCTTGAACGTCTTAAGAAACATGAATCGGATGTGTACTACGATTTTAATCGTTGTATTTAACGCATAAGTAACTATCAAGGATGCCATGGTAAGGATACTTAACGTGCCGCCATAGGAAGAGATAGAAGCTTATAGAGTTGGGGAAGATCGTACACAACCCCACAAATGGTATTAAGAAATGCAACCCATCACCCACGCAATTGTAACAAGCTTATCAATCAATAAAAGATAACTAGGGAGTAATGAAATCTAAGTAAACACGTTTTCTCCATTTATAGTTTACACATTTTATTTTCTTGTTTATTTTATTTTTATTGTATTAGTAGTTATTTGAGTTAGTTGACTAGTAACTAATTCCGCCCACTCTTCCAAATACCCGAGATTTTACTTGCTTTCATAAAATATAAAAAAAATACAAAAAAAAAAAAAATCATCCCTCACCTCTAGACCTTGTTAGATCAATTTCAATCCTAACGAACACTATTCCCTGTGGAGAATGATCAATCCCCCGGTACTTGCCACTTCACTATACTACATCAGTCAGGTACACTGCCTGGTGGGGATTGTAAGCTTTTCAAGATCCCTTGAGAAGTAAAACTTTCGTGTAGACCACAATCCGCACATCAATGACTAGCAACTAATTCCGCCCACTCTTCCAAATACACGAGATTTTACTTGCTTTCAAAAATATAAAAAAATACAAAAAAAATCATCCCTCACCTCTAGACCTAGTTAGATCAATTTCAATCCTAACGAACACTATTCCCTGTGGAGAACGATCAATCCCCCGGTACTTGCCACTTCACTATACTATATCGGTTAGGTACACTGCCTGGTGGAGATTGTAAGCTTCTCAAGATCCCTTGAGAAGTAAAACTTTCATGTAGACCACAATCCGCACATCAATGACCTGCCGACAAGTCTTCACATGAGGGCCACAAAAGCAAAGCCGTGAGCCTACTAGCAAAGCAGACAATATTGTGGTCTATAAGGCGCGATGTTACAGGTGGTATCAGTGCCACTCCAAGCCGTTCGGGATGTGGGGCAAACCTCATCGAGGACGATGAGTCCCTTAGGCAGGGTTGTTACCCAACTCAATTTCGAGACGAGATTCCTCTAGGGGGAGGATTGGATGTAACACCCTAATCAAATTCCACATTGCCCATGACTTGGAGTGATGCTGGGACATATGTTAACATTCGACTTATATGACAACAACACGTTTTGTGGTATGATGGTTAATCGCTCATACGGTTAAGCGTGCTCGTGTGATAGTAGTACTGGCTTTGGTGACCTGTCGTGAAGTATTCACATGAGGGCTACAAAAGTAAAGCCGTGACCCTACGGGCAACTCGTACCTCCGTATTCTTGATCTTTTTCGTGTAAAACTTCACTAAGGATACCCTTTATAATGTTTTTAATGTTTTAGATCAAGGTTGTGCAAAATTATTCACATAAAACGCGACTTAATATAGTTTTTTTTAATAAAAATTTGTGTTTTGAGTACTTATCGAAAAAAAAAAAATGTCCTCACTTTAATTTTCGATTCCTGAAAGTAGACATTTTTAAGGATATAGAATCGTTATAGAGGGGATTAGTAAAAATAAATAAATAAATAAATAAAATAAAATAAAATAAAAAACACTTGAGTTAGAATGTCAAAGTCACAAGCTTTCATCGTGTTTTTGGTCCTTGTTTTGTTCATGAATCTGCCAAGAGGTGAGAGGGAAAAATCGATAGAAAAAGAAAAGTCAAAACCCTCTTTTCTACTTACATTTTACAAAAAAAAAAAAAATACGTATTTGTAAAGTATGGACCTTCACAAATATTGCAAAGTCACCAAAACAAAATACGTATTTGTAACGATTTTAAAGTCAAACAGAAATATTGCAAAGTATGGACCTTCACAAATTTTTATCCGCGAATATGTACATAACAATTATGTTTTAAAGCTGAAAAAAGAGAATCTCTTCTGTAAATCTATTAAAAATATGTTGTTTCTAGATATTTTTCGTAATTAATAAAAACTTTTATCACACAAAATTGTTTTGCACGAGAATAAAAAACTTTGCAATTAAGACCGATTATAATTTTAGTTTGTATGGCAAATAGTATCAACTTTTATTTAAATATAAATTTAAACTACTCGTATATTTTGTGTTTGATACAAAGATATCTAAACTTACTTTTTAAAAATCTTCATATTATCCAATTTGTGACATTACGGATAATTTAAATTTATTTAAGTGATCTCGATTATCCTCGCTTCCTTTTATCTCGTTATTATTTGTTACACCCAAATGCTATCATATATTTCACTATAAATACACCCTTCACCTAACCTATTTCTCATCAGATAATCACATTTTTATTCATCGTTCAATCAACTTCCATTTGTAATCTTTTTTTCCTTTGCTTAACAATGGGATTTATCACCAAAGTTGGATAAGGAGTTGTACGGAGGAGCTAGTGGATCATATCATGCATGGTGCCCCGACGAGCTACCCATGCTACGTCAAGGTAACATTTGTGCCGGTAAGCTTTTGCTCGAGAAAAGTGGTTTGGCTCTTCCGCGGTATTCCGATTCTGCCAAGGTTTCTTATGTTCTCCAAGGCAGTGGAGTTGCTAGAGTTGTTCTACCTGATAAAGAAGAAAAGGTCTTGACAATCAAAACAGGAGATGCCATTGCTCTCCCTTTTGGTGTAATCACATGGTGGTACAACAAATACGACACCAAGGTCCAAGTTCTTTTCTTGGGTGATACCAAAATCGACCACAAAGCACGCTCATTCACCGAATTTTTTTAACGGTTCTAATGGTATCTTGACTAGTTTCTCCACTGAGTTTGTGTGCCATGCTTGGGACATGGATGAAGCCACTGCCAAAGCACTTCTTGGAAACCAGAAAGACAATGGCATCATCAAAGTTGATGCTAGCACTAAGATGCCTGAACGAAACGAAGACCTTTTGAACTGTTTGGATGCTCCATTGGATGTTGACATTAATAGTGGTCATTGGGTTGTTGTTTTGAACCCTGTAACACCCCGCCTTATAGACCACAATATTACCCGCTTTGCCCGTAGGCTCACGACTTTGCTTTTGTGGCGCTCATGTGAAGACTTTCGGTAGGTCACCTAAGCCAATACTACTCTCACACGAGCACACTTAACCGTATGGGCGATTAACCATTAGAGTACAAAACGAATTGTTGTCATATACGGAGAATGTTAACATATGTCCCAGCATTACTCCAAGTCACGACCAATGTGAGATTTGCCTACGGTGTTACATTCATCCCCCAGGAGAATCCCATCCCGGGATTCAGTTGGTAATAACCCTGCCTAAGGGACTCATCGTCCTCGATGAGGTTTGCCCCACATCCCGAACGGCTTGGAGTGGCTCTGATACCACCTGTAACACCCCGCCTTATAGACCACAATATTGTCCGCTTTTCCCGTATGCTCACGGCTTTGCTTTTGTGGCCCTCATGTGAAGACTTCCTGGTAGGTCACCCAAGCCAGTACTACTATCACACGAGCACGCTTAACCTTATGGGTGATTAACCGTTAGACTACAAAATGCGTTGTTGTCATATAAGGCGATTGTTAACATATTTCCCAGTATCACTCCAAGTCACGACCAATATGGATTTTCCTAGGGTGTTACAGTCGTCTCATATTTGGTCACTTTCCTCTTCTTCATTGGTCTGCCAACAGGAGTATGATGGTGTGGGGGCAATAAGATACTAGGGATGGTGCACTTGAGCCAAAATTTACTATTAGCAACACATTCAATCATATGGTTGTACATCTCTTTCCATGTTCTTAGCCAATATGCTTGATGTACCCAATCCTCAAGTATCAATACCTCCATACCATCACTCTCCATGCTATACATTGCTGCCACAACATGTTTGCATGGAATACCGGTTAGCTCCCATCTCCTACATGTACATGTCCTTAACCTCATATTCCCTACACATTGGTCATTCCATGATCCTTTACACTGGTAACTGTCAACCCCATTCCAAATAACTGAATAGTCATTAGCTTCTCGCTTAATAACTTTATAAATGGATGTTGCAATTGGGGTTAAGGGACCATCGAACTTTTCTATGACCTTTCGCACATTCACTATCCTCTTCATCAAATACTCCATAATGTATTCCAAACACCCAATTATTGGTTTATCTCTATTGTCTACCAACTTACTGTTTAGTGACTCACAAAGGTTGTTGACCAGAATTTGACACTTTACTTTGCCTATTTTTTTTATTAATGATTAAGATAAGTTAATGTCTACTATATACACACTTAAAGCACAAATATGAAAAATGATATACCTGAAAAAAAAACCCTTGACCATGAGGTTGGTGGTATCTTTAGTAACCACTCATGAGCTTTAGGGTTGAAGGATTTCAGATCCTCAATTCGTTGTTGAAATTGCGGCACAATGGTTGTTGTTGCACACTTCAACATATAATCCTAGTAAAGCATTCATTTGAAAATTTGCTTCATGTTCTAATAGATGTGTCTAACATAGAAACTGTGTTCAGTAGCATGAAAAAGCTCTTGAATAGCTGGTAGAATACCCTGTTACAAGTAAGACATAGTGGATTAAAACATTGCTTATATGTAACGAATTATTTTGTAATTAGTGTTAATGGAATTTACTATACCTTTTGTTTGTCTGAAATGAAAGTGTATTTGTAGTTTGGTTTAAAATCAAGGTCGTCAGCCAGATTTTTTAGGAACCATAACCAAGAACTCTTGCATTTTGCCTCAACAATAGCATATGAATACCATTGTTACCATCAATACCAACAACCATTAAAATTTGCCCCGTATATGGTCCTTCTATGAAAGCACCATCTGACCCCAATATCTCTCTTCTTGTAGCTCTATACCTAGCTTTAAGTGCACCAATACACACATAAATTCTTTTGAATACCCTGGAATTAAGAGTCAGATCTGTGTTGGTTTCCACTTGGATCTTGACTTGTGTCTGGGTTTTTTTCTTTGAGCTCACTAGTATAATCTCTAAGGAGGGCATACTGTTGTTTGTGATCACCTGTCATCTTCTCCTCAGCAATTTCCTTTGCCCTGAAAGCTTTATCGAATGATACGTTTATTTGTAACCTTTGTATTAATTCAAGCTGTAATGCTTTAATTCACATTTTGGGATTGTTATTAAGAATCTTGATGATATAAGTTGACAAAAACCTAGCTGTAGCAGTAGTAACATCTCTTGTTTGAATACATTTATGAGCATCCATCAATGTTTTAACCGACCAACACTGCTCATTACCCCACTTTGAGACGAGTAGGTGCCATGGGCAAGAGGGTCTATGATTCTTGATTTTATATCCTTTAGCACTAACACCCTTGCATTTCATTTCCTTATGGTTTTTGGTTTTCTCAAATTGGCCCCGTTTCTTTGAGGTGGATGACAAACGCTCTTTTCTGCCATGTGTTGGATTGAAAGAAGTTGCAGCAAGCACAGTGCCATAGCACTTAACTCTCACCCTATTGTTATCACACTTGAGAACCCCAATAGCTCACCTTGATTGCAATGCATGCATCCTCACCTTTTCAGTCACTTCCTTTCTTGTAACAAACTCCTCTCCCACCTTAAATGCACCTTCTTTGATTTTAGACTTACCCTTATAATTATTTCTTATTAGCTTCAACCTTCTCTTTCTTTGACCTATACGATGTTCAGTATCTGCTTCTTAAGCACTATCAAGCTCATCCATGTCAACTACAGATGGAAGTACAGGTTCAACAGACTCTTTCAGAGGAAGTTTGGCAGCAGATTGTCTCCTACTCTCTTGAATGTTTGAATCCAGCTGAAATGAGAAACCACGCATGTCAACTTCTGGTTCAGGTGTTGGCATGTCACCGATATCATGATCAAAATGACTACCACCCCTTCTGGTTTTGTTTCTCTCCTCTATACACATGTGTCTTCAATGTCAGGTTCTTCCCTTTCTATAACTTCCTCATCAACGTCTTCGATAGTATTTCAAAAAATCACACTCCCATTTTCTATATATAAGGCATCAATTATTTCTGCAATAGTTTCTGGCCTTTCATCAAAGCATGTATCCTTTGCTGGAACAAGTCGTCATCAAAATATGTCTCAGCTTGTTTACGCTACGAAGGCATGAAAACACCCATAGGGTCAAAATCACTGTCTACCATCAAATTTAAGTAACTGAATGCATGGGATGAGGGTACCTCATTTTCACAACGCATGAATCCTTCATTAGTAGCATTAACAGTACTTTCAACCAATGGACAAACATTAGTGGTTGAAGCTTGCGTTGGTGTCATTTCATGATTATACCACTCTAACAACAACAATATATATTTGTTTTTCTTAATAGGTGCACTGAACACATTATCCTCAACAATCTCTTCAATCACTAGACCCTTTGAGGACTTACAACCCCTAACCAACAACATATCTTTTTCTATCATATGTTTTTCTACCAAAGATACATCAGTCTTTACATAAACATCTATTTCCTTATTCCTAGGGACAAAATTTAATAATGTCCGCACGTCCTGATCAGACATCAATGAAACTAACCCATCATCTAAACACAGTCCTGGGTAGGGGTGAGCAAATGGACCGAGAACCGAACTAGAACCGAGAACCGAACCGGAACCGACCCAACCCGAACCGTTTTTTAGAACCGTGGTCCGGTTCTTGGTTCTTAGATATTTCAAATTGTGGTTCTCGGTTCGGTTCGGTCCGGAACCGCGGGTATCGGTTCCGGAACCGAAGTACCGCATGACTTTTCAAATATATAGGATTTTTATGGGACGTTTAGTTTTTTTAAGTTCATGATTATATATTTTGGGCAGTTAGGACCTGTGGCTTATACTGCATTGCAAGTCTGGTGAAATAGTGAACATGATGTAATCTATCCCATGTTTCAAACTTGGAACTTCTATTTATGCATGGAGTAAACTATTTGCTTAGCCTCATAGCGCAATTTCATTTGTCCAATTAATAAAACTTTTTAATGACTTACGGTACATCTATACTAAGAAAAATTTGGTATATACTCATTACAGTATATCTGTGCTAACAAAACTTTTTAATAACTTATGGTATATCTATACTACATACAAGTATTGAACCATTTATAAATGCACTACTATTAAATATATGAGTTGTTAAAATGTGTTTTCGATACAAAAATATAAAGAAGCTAAAGTTGATATAAATGAAAAGCTAATTACGACTTGCGATTCTAGTACTGAAGCTACCGCCGCAATACGCTGGTTGAAGTAACTTTTGTATAACATTTTTGGAAACAATTTACTATATAGTGATATTTTATCCTTCTTCATCATATTTCCATATATAAGCATCATATTGCCAATTTACTATGGATTATATAAAGCAATTCATAAAAAAATATATATTGCGGTTCCAATCAGTTAGACCCGCAAGGAACCGAACTGAGAACCGAACCGGAACCGAGTCATGCTACTCGGTCCGGTTCTCAGTTCCTTGGTCATCCGTTTTTCGGTTCTCGGTTCTCGCGGTTCTGGTTCAGTTCCATGCTGTTCCGAGACCGCGCTCACCCCTAGTCCTGGGACCCTAAAATAGGTAAACAACAACTGTTTATTATCACCCAAACTAGGGATGAGCATTTCGACCCGAATCTTGGAACCAAACTGGAACCGTACCGAAACGGTACCGTTCCCGATATACGGTACGGTACCGGGACTACGAAATAAGGTGAAAAAAAATCGGGACCACTAATTCGGTACGAGACCGGTACCAAATCGGAAAATTCCCGAATAAAAAAAGGAAAAACCCGATTTCCCGGTACCGGTACCGGTATCCGAATCCCCGTTCGGTACGGTACCGGTACCAGTATTTATCCTCGGGAAAAAATCGGTACCACTAATTCGGTACGGGATCGGTACGGTACCGGTACCGTGCTCATCCCTAACCCAAACCCAGTTCAGCTAACATTTTGACCATCTCGCACATGGAGAAATTCTCAAACTCAGTTAGGTCGACATGATCAACAATATCAAACTTGTATACTTTGCCATGTGGATCAGAAAACTCACCACTTTGGGGGATTTGTATAGTGAAGAGGTTTGGGTATAAATCTAGGAAGAAAAATCAACAAAGCAAAAACCCAAAATCAGAAAACAGACACAATATTATCTTGAATCAATGTAACATGCTTTAGTTTCCAGATATACATTGCATGGTCATTCGAAACAAAAGTACAAAAAAATCGTACCGTATACTATATTAATATCCTGAATTGGTGAACTCCGAGCTCTAATTTCCCATTTGCCCATGTTGGATCTACTGTTAGTTGAGGTGATTTGGAAAATATAGAAGTTGGAAGCAAGGGTTCGATCGAAAAGGTGTGTAGGTGTGTTAAGTGGGTTGTTAAAGCATTAATAATCTCAAGTCAACAAAATATATTAAACTCGAACTAAATTTCTTATCCATTTTTGAAAATGAACAATTAATTTGGGACAACTCCAAATGAAAATATGGATAATAAATATGGGACGGAAAAAGTAACAATCTAGCTTTGATATTACAAATAAACATAACATAAAATCGTATGTCATTAACATTTACTGGGAGTAAATTTTGAGATCCCCAATATACAAAGCCGAATATAAAGTACACATTTTGAGGCTTATAAAATTTTGAGGCCTTATGCAACCACACATTTTGCACATTCTAAAATATGGCTGTGACGATCATCGACCCTTGTTAGCAAAAATGTGTGCGATTTCTTTTAGAAAGAAATAAAGAAAAAGATGGCAATAAAACACCGACTTGTTTTCATTCAAATACGAATAATGTTACATACCTGAATTGTATTCATTTGATTAGGTTTGGTTGTCTTTTCTCAAAGATATCTATAGCTTTTGACTCACGAACAATTTTAATCCACTAGTTTCATGTTATATGTTGAGAAATCATTAAGTTAGAAACAATACGACGAGATTTTTGATATAGTCATAAACTAGTCGGGTAGCCCGCGCGTTGCGGCGGGTATGTTTTGTGTTTTGTATTTTGTGGGTTGTACGATGTAATTAATAATTTTGTTATTTGAAGTATGCATATGTTTACTTGGAAGCATAATTTGTTTATGTTTACGGATTTTTTTTTTTTTTGCGTTGCGATTGAAATTTTTTTGTGTTGTTTGTTTTTTCGGTATGTTTTTTTTTTCTTCTTGTTTGGTATTTTAAAATAAATAAATTTGTATAAATTTTTTTTTGTAAATGTATTATTTTTTGTGTTTTTTTATTTTTATTTTTTTGAAAAAACAAATTTTCATAACGAAATTTATGAAAAAAAAAAAAAAAAAAGTGAGAACTGTACTGACACGTGGCGCGAAAAAAAAAATAAAATTAAAAAAAAAAAATTTACTGTAGCGTACTGTAGCAAGCACTGTAGCTACTACAGTGCTTGTAACAGTGTTTTGGAAAACACTGTTTTCTGGTTTTTAGTATATAGAGTAATGTACCAATTATATCTGGTTCACAATTGTTCAGTTGGGTTTTCCTTAAAAGTCTAACTTTTCATAAAAAACAAGGCTGTTTACTTATTTTTATCATCGAAATAGGAAAGATAATACTCTTAAATCAAATAGGAAAAAAATAGTTGATTAATTCAACTGCAAAATACCCGATCTCGCCGAGACAAGCGTTATTAAACTAGTCTTTTTTTTTTTTTTTTTTTTTGAGCAAATATTAAACTAGTTTCCTTAAAAAAAGAAAACCAAGCGTAGAAACCAAATTCAATTGACTTTTAAATTAATGGGCGCAATCGTTCCACGTCATCAGTCTCAAATATCTAATGTGGGCCCTATGTCGGCCGCTCAAGTAGCTGAAAACACCATCGCAAATCTTATTTACGGCCATTATTTATCCACGTGTCACCAGTTACAACCAGTAATTTGATTTCCTAAAATTAATAACATCAAGTTGGAGTCTTGGAGATATAGATATATCATTTCTGCACCACAAGAAAAAAAAAAACTCCAAATAATCAAAAAATCTTCTAAAAAAAAAATAAAACTAAATTGTCAGATTACAAGTAATAAATTATGGTGGAGAACACTGATGTTGGTGGTACCAAGACTTTTCCGTCAGGGTGGACCGCGGTCGCAAAACCCTGCGACTCGTGCAAATCCACCTCAGCTATACTATTTTGTCGTACGGACAAACTTCACTTGTGTATAGCGTGTGACGTGAAATTACACGGTCACATGAAACACGAGCGTGTTTGGATGTGTGAAGTTTGTGAACAGTCAGCGGCGTCTGTTACATGCAAGGCAGACGTTGCTGCACTGTGTGTCACATGTGATAGAGACATCCACTCTGTGAACCCGCTCGCACGTAGACACGAGCGGGTCCCTGTTGTTCCGTTTTATGATTCAGCTGAAGATGTAGTGAGGCTTGCTAATCTAACAGCTGAAATTTTGACTCAACCAATAGTGAGTGACGTCACGTGTGATGTCACAACTAGTATGCATGTTCAGTATCCGTTGGATGTTCCGCAAGTGATGGTAAAGTCGGCTGATCTATTCTCAGATCGTTTATTTGATTTTGGCTTCGCGATTCCGTCACATGTTTTACTTGAACCTGAATATAGAGACCGGGTTGTTTCGATACAAACAACAACGGGTCCAGTTATGACGATTCCACCTCTAGGGCCACCGATACAAACTGTTGATCATAAACCAGTGGCAACTCGAACTCCTTACATGATGGATTACACGAGTTCTACTACCAACCAATCGCATAGCCTTAGTGTAAACATTTTAATCCAGATGGCATTACTTTACTATGTTTTTTAGTGACAAACTCATACACGTCTACTTTTACGCATTTGTGTCAAGCAAGACTTGAATCCGTAACGTTTTTTATACATTAGACTAAAAGTAAACATTTCAGGTATCTTCTACTTCAATCGATGAGGGTACAGCATCAGAACAAAGCTCGATAGTAGACGTGTCTTATCCGTTAGTACTACCCGCCATCAATAACGAAAAGAAGTTTTCCGCGGCAGATAGAGAGGCTAGAGTTTTGAGGTACAGGGAGAAAAGGAAGAACAGAAAGTATGACAAGAAGATTCGATATGCTTCACGAAAAGCGTACGCAGAGACAAGGCCGAGGATCAGAGGCCGGTTCGTGAAGCAAACGGAGTCAACGGCGGAGTGTGATGTCGATCCGTGCTTGTTCACAACCGCATGTGGTGGTGAGGTGGAGTGTGGAGTTGTTCCATCTTTTTGACCACATGTTTATGTTGTATTATTGGTGTAAAAAGTCTACTAAATGGGGCAGTATTTATTTGTTATATTTAGCTTCCAATCAGATAAAAAAACCACCAAGGTGTTTCATAGTATATAGTTTTCCGACTCAAATGTATTTACCTTAATGGAATAAACCAAGTTTTGTGTTTACAGTGCTTCTTACTTGTTTGGTTATTTAGCCTGAAAAATCGAATTACCAGTAAATGTAGGATTTTCTTTGTTAGAACCGCTTATGGGTGTTTATTTTTTCTTTTATTGTCTCTTAATGAGATAAATGTGAGCTCAAAACCTTACAATCTCTTATTTAAAGGACTCACTAAAATTCCACTCTCTTCAATAAATCTAATTAAAACATTTATATGTAACCACTTAATTTATTAAAATATGCATCAAACCTAATCACGTGGGTGTATTATGTATGTGCGTAACTCTTTATAATGTGTGTATATAAACGGAGCTAGTAGGAGGCCTGGCAAATCAGCCCAACCCATCGAAGAAAGTTTGGCTCATTGCTCACCTTTTTTTTTTTTTTAATTGTTCGGTCAGCCATTCTCAACACTTCACTTTTTTAAATGCTTTGTGTGTACTTTTGTTCATATACCGTTATCCAACTAGTAAAGATTATTTGTTGTCATATTTTGTGTCCTGGTTTTCTTAAAATAACTGGTGTGATAATGGAACATCAATCCATCCATTGTTTATGCTACAAATTAAAATTTTGGTGTCGAATCATTGGTACCTAACATAATTGAGGATTATTCTTTTAGTCTTAGGTTGAATAATGAGCTAATAAATAAATGATTTATGTAACAAAGACGTTTCCAACATAAAAAAAGATAATGTACAATCCTTTTAGTTATGGCTTTGTTTTTTAGTTTGCGTAATTTATCGCACTATTTAAGAAAGGAAACTTTTTTGGCCTCCTACAATCCTTGCTCCCTATACAAACATAATTTTTGTGTTATGGATATTTATGTGGAATTTTGTGATATATGAATGGTACTGTTCAGTGTTCATAAACAGTGATATTAATAAACCTTAAACTTTTATATAAACATCATAACCACCCTTTAAAATTGGGAGATGATTTGCATACTCTTTCAATTGATTGTACGTGACACTCTAATTTAATGTGTTTTGACATTTATAGCCTCACATAGGTGAAAATGTAAATGTAATTGTAAGGGTATAAATGTTCAAACACATTAAATTAGAGTGTCCCAATCAATTGAGGGAGTGTACAGATCAACTCCCTTTAAAATTGGGGTGAGTTAATAAAATCTAGATACCAATCTGAATCGTGAAATCGTTTTTAAATTAAAGTATTTCAACTCTATATATAAATACCAATCCCTCATTTATTAAAGTATTTCAACTCTTTATACTTTGGATTTAAAAAATCTTTAATTGGATATGACATATTGACAATTGAATTGAAAGCATGAGAAATCAATCAAAAAACGTTAGAGTATTGTTTGGTGTTATCGAAATTGAGATCGAAAATATGGTTATAACCAGCAACCATTGTGATGAAATGGTGGGAAAATTTTGGTCGGTTGGATTTGGCGAGTAAAACCGTTAATACCAATTCATGAAAATCGTTTAGGTTTTATGGAGCTGCCCTTGACCCCCACAGTTTGTCATGTCATTCTAAAGCTAACTATAAAGACTGTGCACTATGCACCTCCTAACTCGTCGTGAGCTAAACTTGTATAAAACCCTTTGATCTTAAGTAAAACACAATCACTTAAAAAAGTTGATAACAATAAATAAACAACAAACTTAAACCATGCCTGTACATATTAAAGTCTTTAAATTTTTTTGAAATGATACAAAGTTGACCGATAAAGTAAAAAATGCTTAATCCTATACTATATAATAGGCTAAGGATGACACGTCATTAACCTCTAACATTTGTCACCTCATTGCCACATATTCAACTCACTGTCATGTCATTGCCTACATGGCACACACTTTTCAAGCATAAATCCGGAATATTTAAAAAATCTGTCACTTAAGGGACTCGAACCCATGACCTCTTGAACAACCAACAAACACTCAACCACTAGAGCACTTGAGTGTTTGTGTTTAAAGTTTTGAAAACAAAATATAGATGCATTAATAACTCCTCATTCACCTAAACACAATCAAAACTGAAACTCCTACTTTATTGGCATTTCCAAATAACATTTACACCACATTCAATGAAAGGAGCGTATGAATTGATGTATTTTAAAATTTCAAAATCAACATTCACAACAAAAACCACGACAACTAACCTAAATCAATCACCCCAACCAATCGTAATCTTAATCCTCATCAATAACCATTCACCTATCAAAATTTAAAAACCAGAATACCCCATTAAAATGAAAAACGAATTAAAGGATCTAGCACATATTTCTACATCTATTCCCACCAGGTACGTTAATTCTTAACAAATTAACCAGTTACTCGATCGTTAGCATGGATCATAGTGATATAAATATGTTATTTGTTGTAATTTCAATTGGGATCTTATTTTTATACGAGCAGTACTTATCATTTAGTTTAATGGCTTCTCATGATATGCTCTATTAGAAACACGTTTGAGTGCAGTTGTTTTCTTTCATCACGTTATTTTTTTAGTTTTAAGGATTCAAAAACTGGCACTTATATGCTGTTATATGTAGGTACCAACATCATCTCACAAAGGATAAAATGTGCAACTCACATTATATAATCACAGTGACACTTATATACTGGGAACATTTTTGGGTGTTTTCGGATTTATTAGTACGACACTATGACTATCTAAGCATACTCATGGAGGTCCGGAATGTTGTTGAGCAGGTTGGTGTATATTTGTTATGGAGGTCTTGATTTGATGTGGTTTATGTTGTTATGACTATCTAAGCATACTCTTGGAGGTCTTTAATGTTTTTATACAACTAATCTATGAGTTAATTTAAAACATTGTTTGCTTTATTTGTAATAATGAAGGTTTTTATAATTTTATATCATTTTCTTTTGTAGGCCAAGTTATCAGGTTTCTTTTGGAAGTTTTTCATTAGCAGATAAGGGTTATATTATTCTTTTGTAGGCCAAGTTATCAGGTTTCTTTTCGTTATGTCCTATGTTAACATTTGAGTAGCGGTTTGTTTTCTTATTTAGAAAATAGGAAGTATCTTGTTATGTAAGCTTTTTGCCTATGTAACGGGCTGAGATATGGGATTTCACCCATATCCATTGTACTTAAACGTTTTTTGTTAATATATTTACCAGGGTGCAGGATTACTCCCCTTTACCCAAAAAGAAAAGGTTTATATCACTTATATGTGAGTTGATTATGCATGTGAGTTGACTACGATATTTTTTGTTCTACCATAACCTCTTATATACTAATATTTTTTAGTTATGATTTTGACATAACGTTGGCACTATGTCTTGCAAGCATAAGATATTGGTATTTCTCACTTTAAAAGAGCACCAACCAAGAGGCCAAAGGTAAGCAAAATGGCACTGTATGTTGCTATGTTAATGTGCATGAGTACATATTTTAAAATTTATCCTGTCTAGATAAGTAAAATGGTCACACGACACACCTAAGGATTTTTATGATGAAAAGCCCACCTTTGTATATGCATTTTTTTAATCATTAATGATTTTAGTTGTGGATAAGTATTTACTTGGTAACTCTCGAAGATGCAATTACATATTTTAAGTATTTACCATGTCTTATCTTATAATCATCAGCTTCTTTGAGGGCTGAAAGACTAGCACACAGGTTATCCATTCTTTCATTCTTTTTTCTCACGTCACTTCCAGTTCATTCAAGAATATTTGCATCCTTTCAAGTATTTATGTCTTGCTATCTCTCTGTCTATTCGGAACGTGATTTAATTCATTTGCAGCAAGCGTATTTCACTGAGATATAAAGCCTAAAACATCTTAGCGAGCGATAACTACAAAATAAAGATTTAAATGCCACCTCAAGGATTTAATATTAGCGAGCGATAACTACAAAATAAAGATTTGCGACATTGATCTTGCAAGAGCTACCTTCAATGACCGGCCTACTAGAATATTCTGGACAATACGTCCTTAAGTCGCTCATTACCTATTTCAGAAGTTGTTTTATTATTTTATTTTTCAATAACATTGTATAATTGAATAGCCTTACGTTCAATGTGTTCATAGGATTATGTTGGATCAAGATGGTATGGGGCTCCTGAGCTGTTTGGAATACTTCATAGTAAAGTACCAAAGCTACTACAGCACTCATATCCTTAGATTTATCAGACTTGGTTCAATGCTAATCTAGACTCTAAATGGGAGATATTCATTTTAGTATAAAACACCAACCTTTTAAGTTATTACGAACTCGGCTAGAAAATGATGGCATTGAGAATACTTGGAGGTTTGATCAACATGCATTTGCTAAGGACTGAACGTACATTCCCATCAACATGCATTTACTTGGAGGTGTACGAAATTAATAGAACCAAAAGTATTATATCTTGCCCGAAGTAGACAATACAAATTACAGTTTAATCTATTTGGTGAAGGACTGAAAGTATATTCCCATCGAGTATCATTAGCCTTTCATATAGATTGATCAAAAGAACTACATATGAGATACGAGAATGGTGCAGTGATCCACATCTACTACCAAGTGCAGCATATTATTTCTATTCTACCCTCTCATTTGTAGCATTTCATCTTAAAGATTTTACAGTTCTTAGAGTATCTCACTTGGGTTCTATCCAAATTTGTGAAGATTATGGCTCCCGTATTCTCTCAAGATACTTAGCCTTATGTGTGGTACATGATTTAGGTAAACTTATTTTTTAAGAAGCATGATTGCATTAATTGTTGAACTTATTAATAAGCTTATTGAATGTATTTTCATAATCAATGCAGAATCAATCTGACAACAACCAAGAAGAACATCTATGAACGCATGTAAACAGTGAAGTCGTTCAAGATAGTATTGACGTACACTGCTTAGCCGGTCTTATTAAGGTACTTCAATTTTCATTAAACCATTCTAAAGTGGTAGGCTAAAGTGAGACCTTAGACATGTTTTACCTATCAATGTTACATGTGCAATTGGGAAGCTCTGCTAGCCAGACGCTTATGCTTATGCTAATGATAAATAGAAGTGTAAAAATATTGCAACAAGACGCTTATTAGTAGGTAATATGGAGTTTAAATAAGTAGATTAAACTAGGAAGTATTGTGGTAACTCATAAAATGATCTAAATATGTTAGGATCTCCGTCAGGACTTGCCAAACACCCCTCTAAGTTCTCCAAAAAAATGGTTGTTTGCTAAATCTTAGATTTTATAATAACCTTAGCCAAACACCCATTAAGTTGAATCTTGAGTATTTCTTAAAAATAGCTATTCTAACAGTCAATATCGGCTATGTGGATGTTGTCACAACCTCACATGTTCTAAAAACCAACTATTTTAACAATTAGTTTCTGATATTAGGATTGAGATTTCTATTAATGTTTGCAGATTTTTTTGGTCTTTTCCATATTACCCAAGTCAAGAAATATAAGCCATTGTGGCATCTCTTACACTTACTATTCAGGTTTGTCTGTGTAACCTTAACTCATTGGTGTAATTATCAGAGTTGTCACATACAATATGCTTAAAAAGTGACACACTTTGACTAACAGTCACATAAACGCATAAAGTTGACTTGGTTTCTATAGCACCATTTCATTAAACCGTCAAGTGGATGTAATTTTATTTTGGTCTCATCTAAGTTTTATAATATATATTTATAGCGTCCAAGGTATTAGTTAAGCTTAAAAGTATTGTAATTGTATTGGGTTCAGTAGTAAGTTGTTTGTGATTATGAAATAATTTATTTAGTTATGTTTTCTATCATGTCTGTATAAGTTCTCCTAAGAAATGAATGTTTGCTAAAACTTAGACTTTTTATAAGCTTAGTTGAATAAGTGTTATGTTTCAATGATTAATTTTTTAATTTCATTACGGAGTCTGTAATTCATAAGTATAAGTGTATATACATGTCTTTATTTTTATGACATTAATACATAGAATTAGCTCATCCATTTGGGCAACCTTAAAACTAAAAAGTATTAGCAACTACGAGTATTTAATGTAAGTGTATTTGTACTTAACAACCATGAAGTGGCCACACCAAACTCCTAAAAGGAGAGGGCTTTACCCAGTTTTATTCCTTTTGAGTATTCATATGCAATATGCATTAAGAGTTGAAGATGTGTTAAATGGTATCGTTGAAGTTAGAATTCATGTAACCATGTAACCGGACCTGTTTACCATCCATCATGATTGATTGAAGTATTTGACTAGACAGAATTTGTGTAAATAATTTAATGCATGATTGGAGGAAAATGCACAGGTAGTTGCAAATAAGAATGTTAAGGTATATGTAGCATCATGTCTGATAAATCAAATCAAGCTGGTCAAAATGTTTGAGGTTCTAGCCTGTTTTTTAATGTATACGCCTGCTGACTTTCTGTTATTCAGGCTGTCTGTTATGCAACTTTGGCAAGCTGTTGATTGTTTCCTTGGATAGAAGCAACATAATTTGAGATAAAGTTGATACATAGCATGGTGCATGGTGGTTTTGTCATGAAGTTTTGACAAATGTTAGGTGGGGTGGAATTGGTACCTAATATGATCCTTGAGATTATTAATTTTTTCAAGGATGTTAGTGAAGATTTTGAGGTCTATTTTTTCATGAAAGATGAACGTTTTGAAGGTTATGGACATGCTGAATTCACCAGCAGTTATGGACAATCTATATCTATTAGGGGACTTGGTTGCTCATGATGATTTTAGTAATGTATGTTCCTTATAATTTACCGTATTGTTATTTAATGCTTTCCTAATGTTCGTTCAACACATTTTTTTAAGATTGTTTTTTGTCCATTTGTTTCATTTCAATAAATAAGTTATTTCATGTTTTTTCATGCAAGTTATGGATCTAATGTGATGTATCTATATCATTTTCTTCCATTAATGATGTTATTTATAATGTATGAAGTTTTATTTAACATATGAGTAAGCATTATGTAATTATATTCTTATGATACTTCTAACTATTTATTTGTACATATAATAGATGAGCAATATATTAAGAAAATACAGGTTATGTTGTTAAACATTTTTTTTTGTTGGACATTAGTTTATTTCTCCTGTTAAATATTTTTGTAAAACAATTTTATGAAGCGTACCCGCCCATCGGGCGGGTTATGAAGCTAGTTAAGCTAATATGTGCCGGAGAAAACCATGTGCCGTAAGTAAGCTCTATTCAGCCAGGAGCATCCGCGACTGATAAATTAAGGTGAGTTCGGAAATAATGCTAAGAAACTTGGATCTCACATGATTAGAATGAGATGCTTAGTATGTTTTAGGAGGTTCATGTCAAGAGTAAGCACGAGTTATTATGTTAATCTAATATATTTTTTATGGGGCCGTTGTGTTGATATGTTCTAGGAAGCAAGACCTTGGTTTATGAAGAAAGGGCGAGGAAACATGCATGGAGGGCATGGGCGACAGCCCATGGCATCAATGTAACATGGGGCATCAAATTATGAAGACCTAGCATATACTATATTGGGGTTGCTGCTGTTTGACCAGTTTAAGCCAATGAAATGGAGAAATAATGTGTGTTTTGGATGGTTTCACTCACAACAACTAAGGCTTCTGATTATGACCATCAATCTTTCATTCAATAACTAGAAAATTTAGGAATGAAAAATTGCACAACTCTGATATTTTAGGATGGAAAATAGAGTGTAAAAAAGGGTAGAATATAAGGCTAATGGTAGTAATGCAAATGGTAGTAAAAAAGGCCCTTTGAGTTTGCCTTAGCTGTAGGCCCCTTGCGTTTGCCTTGCCTTTGTTTAGGTCTCTTCCCCTTAGTTGTAGGCCCTTTGCGTTTGCCTTAGATGTAGGCCCCGTGCGTTTGCCTTGCCTTCGTTTAGATCTCTTTCCCTTAGTTGTAGGCCCTTTTGCCCGCTTGCTTGTCCTTTTTTTTTTTTTTTTTTTTTTTTTTTTTTTTTTTTTTTTTTTTTTGTCGTTTGTGTGGTGTGCTGCTTTGCTTTGTCTGCTTTTTTGTTCCTTGTTTGTTGGTTCATGCGTTTTTGCTTTGTTTGCAGGTCTCTCTTTTTCTATCACTCGCACTTTTGCACTTGCCGGAGGTCTCCTGGAAGCAGTCTCTCTACTCCCAGTTTTGCTGGGGTAGGGGTAGGATCTGTCTACATTCTACCTCCCCCATACCTCGCTTCCGCGGGATTGGGTATTGTTGTTGTTGTTGTTGTTTGGTAGTAATGCAAATACGACGCGTCATTTTGTCTTTTTGGAACCACGCGGTTTATTAAAAAGGACACCCCGATCGACACGTCGTTCATGTAAAAAATATTCGGTCTATGGAAAGACCAACTTGTGGAAGTTGGTTGTATATGTAATTTTTGATTTTGTGGGGTATATTTGTATTTAAATGGATATGTATTGGTGGTGATGTTAGTTGTGTTATTACACTATGTAGATGGTGATATTAGCTGAAAAGAGAGAATTTGACGTGATGTTGAGTTGACTATCATGTTTACGATGGCTATTACTACCAACCTAGAAAAGTGAAGATGAGAAAGTAAAAAAGGAAAGAGAAAGAAAAAGATCCCGAGCAAAAAGAAATACCACAAATTGGTTTGATTTTATTATTATTTTTCTTTTTAACATTTCAATTTTGTAGTATTTTTGTTATGGTTAATTATCCGAACACCCTATAAACTTTGAAATATGTCATCTGATTATGTAATATTATAATTTGCAAGTATATAATTTCTGCGCAACTATATCTGATTTGTTATAATGAATTATATGCATCTTGATGATGTTACTTTCAAATAATTATCCCCTTTGATTTTGGTAATGGTGCGACCATCTCAATGAGCAACCTGTTATAAGACGATCAGTTTGATCATTGGTGCGAATTATTTGTTTGAAAGTATTAGTTAGATACTATTAGAGTGAATAACTGAGGTTTTATCATAAAAGGTTCGGTACAATAAATAGAGTACACAGAATAATCTGGCTAGAAGTGGGCTTGAGCTGAATATACTAAAAGTGTCGACTAACACTCTCTTGCAATTTGAGCGAGAGGACACCGGATGCTCAAGCTGGTACGAAACTCTTCAAACAAAGCGGATGGCAAACCCTTGGTGAAGATGTCCGCATACTGATAACGAGATGGAACATGAAGAATCAAACCTGACTAGCACCAACCAAATCGCGAACAAAGTAAATATCGATCTCTGTATGCTTCATACATTGACGCTGGACCGGATTAGAAGTCAAATAAACAACACTGACATTATCACAGTAAATAAGAGTAGCAGAAGGAATAGGAGTATGTCGCTCATGTAATAAATTCCGCAACCAATAAGTCACAGCAACAACATTGGCAATACCAAGATACTCTGCCTCGATAATTAGACCGAGATAGCGTATGCTGACGTTTAGAGGACCAAGAGAGTTGTTGCCAAGATACACACAATAACCTAAAGTCGAACATCTAGTAGTGGGGCAACCAGCCCAATCCGCATCCGAATAAGAAACCAAAGATGTAGTTGATGATGAATTAGTTGCAACCCATGATCTAAAGTACCACGAACATATCGCAAAATCCATTTAAGAGCCGAAAAATGAGGCTCCCGCGAATCATGCATATAAAGACAAACGTGTTCTGATCACCATCAGTCCCTAATTTGGACTCAATATCAACAGGAGTCCAACAGGATTGCAACCAAACATATGAGTCCGCTCAAGAATCTCAACAGCATACTTATGTTGAGACAAGAATATCCCCGAGGAATCACACACAACGAAAATACCTAGAAAATAATTAGTGAACCAATATTCTTCATAGAATTCCTGATGCAATGATGCAATAATCTTCTGTAACAAGACCTTAGAGGAAGCAATCAGAAAAATATCATTAACATATAATAGTAAATAAGCAGTGTTAGTCCCCTATCTGTAAATGAACAAAGAAGAGTCACGGCTATGAGCGAAGGCAAAACGTGTAATGTATGTCGCAGAGTGCTGAAACCAAGCCCGAGGAGCCTGCTTAAGATCATAGAGAGACAACTGCAATAAACAAGCATAATCAGAATGTGCAGAATCGCAAAATCTCGGAGGCTAATGCATATAAACAGTCTCTGATAAATCACCATGTAAGAAGGCATTTTTGATAGCAAGCTGATGAACATGCCAATGTCTAGAAGTAGCTAAAGTAAGTACGGTCAGAAAAGTAGCTAGTTTGAAAACCGGATTAAAGGTCTCATCAACATCAAAGTGTCATCTACTAAATGCTTATGCCAAAATAACCATATAAAATGAACAATATTTGCATCAGTGGGTCGGGGCACCAATGTTAAAGTAAAGTAAAGTAAAGTAACTCCCAATATCGTCTTCCACGGGTTATAGGTCCCAATACCGTCTTTCACGATGTATGGGGGAGGTTGAAATGTAGAGTGCCTTACCCCTTACATAAGGTGGAGAGGCTACTTTCAGTTCTACTTAAGGTAGAAAAGGACCTCCAGCTTTTTTGTAGGGAGTGAGGATCGAACCCTTGACCTCTAGGTTGAGCGGCAATGGGTTTTCCAACTAATCCAACCCTACGACGATCACCAATGTCAATGTGTTATTCTTAATAAGTGCATTATATTCATCATTCATAGTATTTTGCCAATATGGATCATTAAAAGCATCATTATACGACTTTGGTAATGGTGAAATGTTAAACACATGAAGAGTAAGACGCTCAGGAGCACGATTAGACCCAAAGCGAAAACATGTGACCATGCGATGAATTGAAATCGGGTCTGGGTTAGACTGCGGTTGGTTATTTATTTGTTGTGGAGTGATTTGTGGGCTAGAATGAGTTGTTGGGATGTGTTGCGAATGAATTGGTGTTTGTTGCGGACTAGGAGTAGTGTGGGCCGGTGTTGTTTGTGAAGGCCGAACAGGGTCTGTTGAGTTTTTGTGTTTGGAGGGTTAGTATGTGATGAGCGAATTATTTGGGAAATAACATTGGGTGGCTCATCCAAAAAGGTACAGGATGGAGGCAAAATGGGGGTTATAGATCCATAAGGAAATACTCTCTCGTCAAAGGTAACATGTCGTGAAATAATGATTCTATTTGTATTTAAATCAAGACAACGATACCCACGATGATTCAAAGCATGTCCCAAAAATATAGAGGGTGCAAAACGTGGTTCAAATTTGTGATTGGTATGAAGATGCAGATAACATAGGTACTCAAAGGTACGTAAAAGGCTATAGTCCGGTTTGGTTACAAGAAAACGAGTATGAGGTATTTCATTGTTGATAGCACTCGAAGGTAAAATATTTAACAAATAAATAGTCATATTTGTTAGTGGATAATTAGGCCCAAGCCCGGTTTGTGGGTTTTGGGTATTAGGGTTTCACTATTATATATAGTGGTTATTAATAAAGTTATACCTACGGGTTTATCATTATCTTACATGGTATCAGAGCAGGTCTGATCCTCAGACCTAGGTGGCTATGTTGAGCCGCTACCTTAAGCCGCCCCGTCAAGCCCTCACCTCAATAAAAAAATCGATCCCTAAAAACACTTTGAATCACCTCCAACTAAATGATTTAGTAGACCGCAATCTCCAACGGTTAACGAAGGAGATATCGCTGTTTGAAAACTGACCTGCAGTGAGTTACGAAAATTGAACCAAATTCGAATTTTTCTTGTTATCATCGTACTTCGACAAACCAAACCTTGTATTTTCTGTTTTCTATTCTTGTCATAACGAGCTAACATGTCTCATTGAAGATGAGGATTTTGTCAAGAGATTGCGGTCTACTTATATTTTTTGTTTGCC